>SRSE01001101.1:600000-762500 GCA_005024645.1 Planiliza haematocheilus | reverse complement strand
AAACAAGGAATGGCCATGCAGCACTGAAACTATATGACACTCGTCACTGACTCTTTTCACATAATTTTAATAACATACCTCATTGCAGAATGAGTCATCTGCGTGTTTAAATAACCTACACCAGGGGTGCCCATTACGTCGATCGCGATCGACCGGTAGATCTTGAAGGTAGTGCGGGTCGATCGCGTGCCAATGAATTTTTTGTTTAGATGTTAGTCTAAAACATTTATCTGTTGCAACTCAAAAACAAACACCAAGACAAGCGTTCATCTTTTATTTTTTTCTTTATATTTGCAACATGCCCTCAATTCAGCGGTACACATCCACAGCAACGCCCAACTTCAACCACAACTCAAGACTACCGTTCTTAAAGACACAGCGCTATTTTTCTAAAGGTGCAGTGTACCAATTTTTCTTGATAAAAATAAAAACAAAGATGGATAGAGCTTTTAACATTGTAGCAACAATTAATATGACAATTAATGTATCTAGATAGATAGATAGATAGATCCTCTTATACTATTGTAAAAGTAGCTCGCAAGCCAGAAAAGTGTGGGCACCCCTGGTCTAAAACATTTATCTGTTGCAACTCCAAAACAAACAGCAAGACAAACATTCATCTTTAACACTGTAACAACAATTAATATGAATATTAATATGAATATTAATATGAATATTAATATGGCTGTATATATACACAAGTAGATCACTTTGACTTGGTCATTGCAAAAGTAGCTCACAAGGCCAAAAAGTGTGGGCACCCCTGACCTACACCTATTGTAGAGTTGAAATCGGGGTATATACTATATTTCAAATGATGGAAATAAAATAAATGTTCTGTGCTGTTGAGCATTTGAAATATTTTAATTCATGAGGATCCTGAGAAGAGATCTCTTATTGATCAAGTTTGAAATTATCGCTACCACAATGCTAAATATGTAGGTGTATCAGACACGCCTGTACATATTTCTTCATTTTGACTTTCTTGTGTTGTATTGTTAAAATGTATGCCTTTGTAAGCAGATGGTCTCATTAAAAATGAGAGACACAAGTTTTGCTAACTTACTCTTGCTTAGAACAGAATGATAACGGGTTAGGAGGAGTGAAATAACAGGTGTTTTAAGACTATATAAGCCAATGTTATGTCTCAGTAAATAGGTTGCATGTTGATTGATTTGATTTTAGCAAAATACTTGTACTGGATTAACCTGATATAGCTAGACTTCATTCTTATCAGAAAATAAGTACAGTACAATAAATCTCCACCCAATTGGACAGTCCTACATCCAGTCTGAGCCATTGTGTAGCAAACTGTTATGGTGTAAACTGTTAAGGCACAGAGTATTGCAGTTGTAGCCATTGATGAGTATCCCACTCCTACCCTGGCTTAGGTTCTTAGAAATGGTAGGATGCTGTCAAAGCGTTGAATAAAAAATGGTTTGTATTTTAAATTATCGGGCCTGGACAGCTTTGGCTTCTTGGTTCCTCCCCGATCCACCTTCATCTCCATCTGTTTGTCCAGTGCAACCAGTCCAAATACTGTCTCCATAAGCCATAAGAAGAAATGGTTTAAAGCTTTGTCTGACTTTTTTATGGCAGCTCTGTAGAGTGAAGAGTGTAGCGTGATCAGCTTGCCTCTCTCTCAGTTCGTTGGGGAAATGTTGTTAGGCAAATACTTTCAATAGAGCTTTTGAACTACTTAGTTTTGTCTTAAAGATTATCGCATGTCCTGTATTTGAGCAAGGACAAGATTCAAGTTTTGTTTTCATATTCCTGTTTACTCATAGAAGTATTGTGCTACTCCCATCTGTTTTCTCTTTTGTTAAGAGTTTATATAGGTTTATATTTTTTTTGCTCACACATTTTTATTTGCTTGTGTCTATATAGTCGTCTATATAGTCTAAGAAGATGCTTCACACCTCTAGCTGTGTTCTGAATTGATTAACATGAAGATGGAGCACGGAGAGGGAAGAATATACGATGATATGTTTGTAGGCTAATCTCCTGTTCTGCTTATGGCGAATAGCTGCTGTGTTCAATTAAGTGTCTTGTTAATAACTGAAGTTACTTTGCACCTGTTCACATTTGCTGGTTATTTTGTCTGGTCTCCACTATTTTCTGTCCTTCCGTATTCTTCTTTTCAACTATATAAGTTTGTATCAGTTTCATTATATCAATTATAATCACTTAACGTATACCTGACTGATGAAAATCATATTTGAAAAGTGTCAAATATGATGATAAATAGTTTTTATTTAGTCTTTATTTAGCCAGGTTTTGTCCCATTGAACTCAGAAATTATCATAGAATCTAATTTCTATGAAGACTGTGTAATTATGAATAATATGAATGAATAATATTTTACATAAAAAGAAAATCTGTTTAATAAACAGTAAGCTATACTAGACTATTATACTACAAAATGTGTGAAAACTCTATTTATTTGTTTCCATTTATTTGCAATGCTTGTAATTATTGCTCTCCATCCATTTGGTATTAACGAGGGTAAAGTGGCTCAGTTTTCGTCAACTTCTGTGATTGCTAACCGGGCCAGAAGAAGCAGTGTTGGTTGGCATTCAAATCTTCCACAAACCAAACAGCAATAGAGAAGAAAAGAAGTAGGAAACCCACCTGGACAGAGAAGCAGTGTTTGCTTCTGGTCAATAGAAAGGGAGAGAGATAGCACTGTTTATTGTCAAGGGCTTTAACTATGTAATGTAGGACCTTCAAAGCAGAAGTAGCAGTGCTATGGTATTCTTTTCCTTGTTCACCAAGTAGGGATTCAAGCACCTTAGCCAAAACAGAGAGCTTAGAAATCTGTCATCAGTAATTTTTAAAAATTGTTGTGTTGCCTCATTTCAAGATAAGAATAACAAAAGCAGCTCTCCAGTCCTTGGGGACATTATTTGTTGACAATATAAGGTTAAAAATATGGCACAGAGGTTTAGCTATAAATTCTGATGACAGTTTTATAAAGAGAGGCTCTAAATATCTAGACCAGCCATTCCTTTTTTTTTTTCTTTTTTTTTCACAAAAGGTTTAGGAACCCGTGTTGTGGTAAAAAGGGTAAAGTTAAAAGCCTCAACATAAAGAGGTTTGCAGAGTTACACAGAAAGCCAGAGGAAATAAAATGCACGTTATATTAATTTAATATTTCATATTTGTCAGTTACCCTGAGACCATTAGTAAGCATATTGGATGGAAAATGCATTGAATTATTGCTAGCAGACAATGATTTTATGGTTTTCCTGAATTTCTTCCGCTTCCGCTTTTGCTTTTCGAAGGAGAGAGTCGATTTTATTTCTCAGCTGTCTAAAATGAAGCCAGTCAGCATCTCTTCCTGACTTACATGCCCTGGCTTTGGAGATAAACCTTCGATTATCAAGCCCTTTCATTCTGAATTTACATGTTTGTTATTGTACAATATCAGTAACGCATTTATGGAAATAATTCTAGGCCAGTCCATCATCATCAAGAAAATCCCTATCCCATCTAAAAAGATGCAGATCATGGAGGAAAGCCTGCTCAACTAACATCTTCATGTTAGGCTTTTCAACAAGCCTGACTTAATTTTAAGCATCCTTGTATCTTGCATAACTGCAGTCACACAATGATCATTTAAATAATTTGGGAACACACGTGTTAATTGAGAGTTGATTTATGTAATCATTTGGGATTGGGTCTTGTGGGAGAATTAATTAATAATGCGAGATTCACAGAATCACGATTTGCTGTCAGACAGCCAACCCCAGTCGGAATCAGCAGCTAATACAATTCCGTTGTATTTAATTTGTGACAAAAGCTTCACAAGAGTGGTCAGCCACTAGTATGATGTTTTCTAGATATAGTCCGGTTCATTATTATCAAATTTTGACTTTAGTGGGAATTTTTTGGGGATTATGTAAACTATACATTTTTGGAAAGGTTATTGTATAAGGAGTCAGAAAATCAATGTTTGCGATATCTCAGCTTCTGAGAAAGCTAGAATGTTGATTTTAACTGCTAAGACCACATTTTCAGGGTCATGGAATCAAATGATGCAAGTTACACTTCACCATATTAACCCTTTAATGCATGAATAGGTAAAAAATGACACTGCATGGTTGTTTTTTGCAATATCTTTGTGATGAAAAGTTAATATTTCATATTCCAGTTTTCCTTCAAAAAATAAAGATTTTTAAAATCACTCTTTTAATATTTATTGTGAGAATGACTTCAAAGTCATGCATGTGACCACAGATGTAAATTAGCTGCCTATAGCTAACTCTGGAATTCCCCTGTGCAAGGCTGAATGCTGAGAGTAATCCACACATAAAGTAGTTCCTGTTGAAAGATTTTTTTTACAGTGATGGTTTGAGCCTCTGGCTCTTCCTCAGGCTTGATATAGCCTATCAGAAGTGTCCTCCTTTAAGAGCATTGTTTTACAGAAGAACACATGCACAGTAAGTATTATGTTAATTATACCTTTGAAAATATGGTATTTCAACAACATATTTATACATATAGGCTATGGCTACAGCTAACTAAGCTAGCTAATATTACTGTAGTGTGTGTCATTTGCGCCTCAGACTTCTGATATCCTAATGTAGTTGTTGTGAAACTCAGAGTGTTATATTTAACATGTACATTTATGACTGCTGCTAAAAGGTTACAAAGATAACTGTACAGTAGATTATGTGTCATTGTCATACAGTTTATTTTCTCCTGTACAAACTGGCCTACTTTATAGTTAGCTAAAACTAGGCTAGTGAATGTAGCCGACATTCATAATTGTTATGTTGAGAGCATGTGTTATCATATATCATCAAATGATCCTTTTGTAGTTAGATAACAAGGCTAGCTTGATAATATTTTATGTTTTTGTAGGTGCCAAGCATGAGTGACAATTCGCAAGATGCGGTATGTCAAGATGAGACCATTAACTGGATGCAATGCATTTTCTGTCAGTCTGATGATAAAAAGAAAGGAGTCCTGGTTCAACACCCTAGATTAGCATCCTATGGGCTCATTCTTCAGGTAGTTCAAGAGAGGGCCAGTTTGAATGATGGGGTCTATGTAGGGCTGGGCGATAAATCGATTTTATCGATTAATTCGAATTTGTACTTTACGTCGATTTGTTTTAGTGAAAATCGATTTCCCCCCCGCTGGGCTCCCGTAGTTCAGAGCGCGCATATCCCCAGCGCGCGGCACGCTTGATAAACAAACAACATGGCGGCGAGCAGGGAAGATCTCATCCCCAAGAAAGGAAATGTTTCTTCGGTCATTTGGAATTGGTTCGGGTTTGTGGTGTCGGACACGGAACAAACAGCACCTCGCTGCAAAGTTTGTTTAAAGGCTGTTGCTACCAAAGGAAGTAGTACGACCAATTTACTGCAGCACCTCAAAGAGAGGCATGCTGCCGAGTGTAAGTTATTTTAAGGGGGTATTTAGTCAGTTTGAAACAGATAAAGCTTACTGAAAGTTACATTGTCACTGTTTACAATGGCAGGTAAGGCTTGCCATCTCTTTTTGGCTTGTTCATGATTTCCTTTTAACCCCAGAAGGGAAAATCAAAATCAAATAAAATTAAAACTTGTTTTCAACAACTTCTCTGTCATCTGCAAATTGTTTTTAAGTGGAGGGGGGAAAAAATCGATTTAAATCGTAAATCGGACGAGATTTTTTTTTTAGGCCATATCGCCCAGCCCTAGGTCTATGTCCAAGTACAAAGGCTACTGCAGAACTGCACACCGGAAACATTGAGCACAGAGAGGGTAGTCTGGCATCGCTCCTGTTACTCAAGTGCAACTAACAAGGCTGAAATACAACGTGCAAGAGACCGTCTTTGACACATACAGGGCAGATTCTCTGAAGAATGCAACTAGAAATAAAAGAAGACAAGGAAAATCTTCTGTTCAGTATCAAGTCAGAGATGACACCAATATCAAACACATCCCACTGAGCAGATTCCTATCCCATAACAAGACTAAGAGTGATCTGACAGAATATCTTGCTAACAAAACTCTGGAGTACAACAAGAGATCCTCCAAGCTGATCATCACATCTGCTTCGGGGATCACTAGGAGCAACAAAGACCTTGTCTTTGAGGAAAATAACCACGAAGAAGCAGACACACTGCTGATCCACCAGGCTGTTCTGGCTTCACAGCGAAACCCCCATGATGCACAGTAGGTGTTTTTCTCACCAGATACAGATGTTTTAGTGCTAGTCATAGCAAACTGTGATATCATGTTGAAGAACACGTCCATTTCTATGGCCTCTGGTGTTGTGCAGATCGAACCACTGTGGCGAGCTCTAGGCAAAGAAAGAGCGAAGGCTTTGCCAGCCTTTCATGCATTCACTGGGGCTGACAATACAGGAAGGTTCTCCCGCAAAGGTAAGGCAACCTGGCTGCAGGTTTATCTCAAAGCAGATGAATATATTGTCAAAGCTCTGCAGATGCTTTTGGACGAAGCAGATGTGACGGAAGGAATGGTGTCAACCCTGGAACACTTTACATGTGCAGCTTACTCACCCAAGGAGATCAACATCAAGACAATCCCTCAACTGCGATGGCATCTCTTCTGCAAACATAGGGCAGAGAGTGACAAGCTCCCTCCAACACTTGGAGCTCTGAAGCAGCACATCTTTAGAGTCCATGTCCAAACAAGAGTATGGGCACAGGCAGCTATTGCTCTGCAGGATCCACAGCTGGATCCTCTGCAAAATGGATACTTAAAAGACTCGGATGGCATGCTCAAGCCAGTGACCACAGAGGTCCTCCCAGCCCCAAAGGCCATCTTGGAGTTGGTTCTATGCAAGTGTAAATCAGATTGCTCTTCTGGGAGGTGCTCCTGCAGAGCTAAGGACTTAGCCTGTACTGACATGTGTCAATGCAGCAGCCAGTGCCAGAACGATGACGATTCCCAAGCCATGACGTATGAAAGCGATGATGATGATGATGAGGTATAGAAACTGTTCAATTAAAAAGGATGGATATACCGTGGTCTAAATGTGCATGTCAACATCCAGCGTTCAAGTTTTGTGTTAGCTCATTTTAATCTCTTCAATAAAAGGTTCTCTGAGTTATCTGACTATTTGCTTGCAATGTGTATAGTTTGTTTACCCATATTGTGGATGTATTGCAATGGGATGATGAAAAAAAACATGGTTTTGTAATAAAATGGAAGGTAAACAACTTCCACACAGTGTCATTTTTTACCTATTCGTGCATTAAAGGGTTAATATAGTGAAGTGTAACTTGCACCATTAGATTCCCTGACCCTGAAAATGTGGGTTTAGCAGTTAAAATCACCATTCCTGCTTTTTCAGAAGCTGAGATATCACAAATTTAAGTTTTATGGCGGCCATTTTTTAAAAGTTCAATATGGCCGCCACAGAGCCATCTGAAAAAATGCAAACATTGATTTTCTGACTCCTTATACAATAACCTTTCCAAAAATGTATAGTTTACATAATCCCCAAAAAATTCCCACTGAAACATATTTTGAACCGGACTAATAATTCTACATCAAGAGCTAACATCTCTAGCTCTTTAGCTATAAAAGCTGCCACTTAATACTTAATGAGATTAACTAATTAACTAACTTCATTTTTATTGACGTTGTAAATGTTTGCTGATGGCTAAGTGACCCATCTACTTCATCTACACTCACACTCCACCTGTTTGACCCTTTTCTGAAATTAGCTTGAAGTCAGATGCTGCAAAGTAGTAACAGCCATGCAATGAGCTAAATGCCTACATGCTAACATGTTCACAATAACAACAGTAACGTCTGCTAATTAAGTAATTATGGATAATGTTTTTACTCAACTGCAGAAAGAATTCTTAACTGTTATACTAAATTTTAACCAGCCCAATAGCAATAGTCAAACATACTGTACATGCACATACAGTATGTCAACGCTTTTGTTTGCTTCATATTTAAATACAGTATCCGTCAAGTTACACATTTTCAGTTTCACCTTCTTTGCTTGTTGATACTGCATATATCTAACATACGGCATAGAAACTGAAGGCTTAACAATATTTAGCCAAAACCCTCTTTTGTCTGACCATTTTCTCATTACCTTTGAATTTACTATAATGGATTACGCAAGAACTGAAAAGACATATCATTACAGCAGATGTCTATCTGATGATGCTGTAACTAGATATAAAGAATTAATTCCTTCTTTATATATCCCAGTGCCATGTGTCAATAATGTGGACGACAGCAACCACAATTTAACTCCTGCACTATTAGATGATTTTGTTGATGGCACTGCAGCATCGCTTAGTTCAGCTCTAAACTTAGTTGCTCCTCTGAAAAAGAAGGTCATGAATCCGAGGAGGCTAGCTCCCTGGTATAATTCACAGTTGCGCTGTTTAAAACCGGCAGCCCAAAAGCTAGAAAGAATTTGGCATTCCACTAATTCTGAACAAAGCTCACATAGCCTGGAAAGATAGTTTAACGACTTATAAAAAAGCTCTCCGTAGTATTAGAACAGCATACTATTCATCATTAATAGAAGAAAACAAGAACAACCCCAGATTTCTTTTCAGCACTGTAGCCAGGCTGACAAAGAGCCACAGCTCTGTTGATCCATCTATTCCTTCGGCCCTCAGTAGTAATGATTTCATCAGCTTCTTTACCAATAAAATTGTTGGCATTAGAGAAAACATTCAAGGCATTCTTCCGACGACTGTCAAAGATGGAAGTACAGTGACTTTAGAAATTTCTGTTAGACCTTATCAACATCTGGAATCCTTCACCCCAGTAGATCTTCTCGAGCCATCTTCAATAATTAAAGCATCTAAACCATCAACCTGTCTTCTAGATCCAATCCCAATTAAATTGCTCAAAGATGTTCTTCCATTAATTAACACACAATTAGAAAACATGGCATAAACTTCCATTGTTACGCAGATGACACCCAGCTATATTTATCTATGAAACCAGATGAAACTAATCAGCTGGTTAAACTCCAAGCATGCCTTAAAGACATAAAGGCTTGGATGACCTGTAATTTCTTACTCTTGAACTCAGACAAAACAGAAGTTATTGTATTTGGTCCTAAGCATCTCAGAGATTCATTATCTAATCACGGGGTTTCTTTGGATGGCATTACCTTGGCCTCCAGTACTATTGTGAAAAACCTTGGTGTTATATTTGATGAGGATATGTCCTTTAAATGTCACATTAAGCAAGTAACCAGGACTGCCTTCTATCATGTACGTAATATCATCAAAATTAGGAACATCCTGTCTCAGAATGACGCTGAGAAACTAGTTCATGCATTTGTGTCTTCCAGACTGGATTATTATAATTCATTACTGTCTGGCTGCCCAAATAACTCTGAAGCAGACACTCTCTCTATTTTTAAGGTCAGGCTTAAGACTTTCCTTTTTGATCAAGCTTATAGTTAGGGCTGGACTAAACAATCCCTTAGTTATGCTGCTATAGGCCTAGGCTGCTGGGGGTCAATGCACCAAACACATGTTCTCCTTCGTTCTTCTCTCTCCACTCTTGTGTCCTACACTTTCTTTTTCTCTGGCACTGAGCTCCCTCTAAATTCCTATCTGCCACTAGTCATGCAATTCTGTGCTATTACTATGTAGAATGTTTACTGCTGCTCTCCCTTCGTCCGAGTATCTCTAGCCTGGAGTTGAGTGTTTCCTGTGGAGCGCCATACTACATCTGTTGTCGTGGTCTCATCAGCCTGCCCAGTCTCCATGGAATCCTGCTGTTATCCACTCCTACCTGAATGAACAATTCTCCAACCTGCCTATGATTCCTCTTACATTTTCAAACTGTCATGTAACATCATTAGTTTGAATCATAGCATCCAACTTGTATGCTTTAGTCAGATATGTGTATTTATGACAGATGTATGTTTATCTTGCTGTTCTCTTTCTCTGTCTGTACCCGGCTGGCCTTAGGCAGATGGGTCCCTCCATATGAGCTGGGTTCTGCTCAAGGTTTCTTCCTGTTAAAAGGGAGTTTTTCCTTGCCACCGTCGCCTTCAGGCTTGCTCTGGGGGTTTCAGGCCGGGTCTTGTAAAGCGTCTTGAGACGATTTGTATTGTTATTGACGCTATATAAATAAAACTGAATTGAATTGAATTTATGGTGCCAGACACCTCCACTGACCCAACGCAAAAGTAGACTGAATCAAATAGGGAAATTAAAGGGGACTGCGTGTTGCATATGTCACTCTAAACGTGGCAAGGAGGCCAAATTATATATTCAAAGATTGACATTCAAATGGTGGAATAAATAGTGTGTTAACTTGACGCAGAAGCTAAAGTGACAGTGCAGACCCCTACATAGAACGTAGGCAGACATTAGTGCCGTAAGTGATATACACTTCCCCAGAAATGTAACCATGCGCCACGGCGACACAGAGCACAAGAGCTGAGAGTGGTCCGCTTGGTTGTTGCTTGCTTCTACTTTAGTATTTCCAACTGCTTCTCCATCCCCATAATTTTCAAATTGATTGTTTTGGATCAATACACATGGAACACATCGAAGAAAGGTTAACTGAGGAGGTTCAGAGTTTCAGGCGTCATTGTTGAAAGTGAAGCAGGAAGTAGAAACAAAAATGAACCCGACTGGCAAAAAAGACACGGCAGCGATAGCCAGTGTTGTGCCTGAACGTGTTCAATGAACAAAAGTTCATGAACTCGTTCATATTTTGGTGAACTAGGAACTGAACCGTTCGTATTTCCGATTGAGGAACTTTATTACGAACGCGTTCATTCTGACGTCTGTGAACGGCGTTCATACACGTTCTATTTTCGTTCAAAACTATGCCAGATTTCCAGTGGGCAGTGACAGTAATTTTGACAAATAGCTCGCAGCAATGTATTGGAGGTAAAAAAATGTAAAAAGAACTAAAAATGAACTATTTAGTTCATATTTGAAATCATGAACAAACAAGTTCATTTTAAAGCTTATGAACTATGAACTAAACTAGTTTGTGTAGAAAAAGAACTTTCCCAACACTGGCGATAGCGCTGCCTGCGTGTGTTACGACGTTTAGGTCAGTACTCTAAAAGCACCTTAAGCATCAGCCATCTTTTGAGTGTGTGTCTTGGTGTGGCGTGGTGTGTAAAGTCGTCTTATCTCCATGTCCCTGGGGGGACACTGAAGGAGTCCTCTGATTCACTCTCTGACTGCAAATTAAAACAAGACCAACAAGAGAGAAGCAGATAGGAAGAAGTGCCGTGTTTTTCTTTGTTTTATTAAATCAGTTCTGTTTCTGCTTAATCCATGCCAAACAGATGCATATAAAATGAATACACGAGCAATTCCAGTCTCTCTTTTCACCTGCATTAACATGCACCAGCTGCAGCTTTTCACCCGACAGTGCAAGTATCTCTCAAATCAGAAGCCCTCTCGCTCTTTGTCTCTCCTCAGTTAAAGTCTGTTTATGAAACACAGATGATTGGCTCTGACTTGATTTGCCGCTCAGCAGCCCTGATAATTATGATAAATCTACCTCCTTCTTTCTGTGTGTGTGTGTGTGCGTGTGTACACACTCCTCACCTCGGTTACTCAGCACAGCTCCCGCTTTTCATTGGCGCTGCTCTCTCAGTCAGACATGTGACGTTAGAGCTTTAAAAATATTGATTGCCATTAATTTGCTCGGAGCACCAGATGTGTAAGATTTTGTGCATTAGTGTACTTCAAATAGTGAGAGCCTGTCAGTCTCTGAGACACATTGCAGTTATTATATTTTTCTACGTGTTGAGTTTCCAATATGACAAAAGCACCCATCTGGTGGATTTATCAGCTTTGTGAACTGTGTGCTCCTCTGGTATCTGTAGCATGTTACATGAAGTCTGCCAGATTTTAACACTATATGGGTTGTGCATAGCTTAACACACTTTTAGTTCCTGATCTGACACTAATAAAATGTAGCTTTTGATTTGATTTCACTTTATTATCAGAGATAGAGATTTGCCCTGGATCCTGAGGTGTACACACAACATTAACCAATCAACAGAACAAATACAACAAACATGTATTACAGACATCCCATATTTCAGATAGCTGCTGTGTAATCAACTGAATTGCTCACTTTTGCAAACAGTGCTACATCTACACCAAGGCATAGTTAAAACCAAACTCTAAATTAAATAATCTGACAGAACAGTTGTCTGTCCAATTGAATCTGTGGAACTTTAAATCTGCTGTCTTTTAGAAATGTTCAGAAATGTTTGTTAATGAGTAGTGTTACTATATTCCTTTAATATTCTCAGTCTGAGAACATGGCTCAGGTATTTGACATGGAGCAGAACCACTCTAGTCCAGCTTCCAGTTCGAATTTTTAAAAGGCAAAAAAAAAAAAAAAACTTAGTTTTTACAAAATGTTATCATCGGTTTGTTTGTTTTACCTCTACTTGGAGCATCGTGTAAATCTTTGCTTTTGACCAGCTCTTCTGTCATCATACTTTTTAAATCCAAAATGCTCTCACACATCAGTGGTGCTTTGAGAGTTGTAGTGTCGGTCATGTTTTGAATTTATCACACATGGACTAATCTCATGAGATTACTCTAAAATCAGTCTTGTGAGACTACAACAAAGTTTTGACGAAATGCAAGAAATGGCATACAGGTATATTATATATTTTTTTTAAAAAATGCTATCCAGGGATTTTTTTTAAATCTGTATTCAATCCTTCAAATGTTTAACAATTTGAATCAGAAAATCATTCTTTTTTTTTATATATTCATATATGTATTCATTTTTTTTCCACTGATTTTTTTTATATTGGTGCTTAAACTCCTTTTATGAAAACAAAAACAGTATACCTTACACATATTATTCAAAGCAGCATTTTCTGTCTTAAAGGGATCTTTAACACTTGCACCATTACATAAAAGAAAAATGTTATATCTTATACACACATCATGAACTATGTATGCCTTTTGAAACTTACGGATCCCCTCTAGAATTTATATACCAATTCAGTAAGTTTAAACAACTTGACTGGAAAACAAGGATGTAAATGTGGACTGCCACTGGGCATGTGTTGGAACAAGTTATTAATTACAAGCATTTGTTCAATTTAAATAACATCACAATTCTCAGATTATCCATATGGGGACTAATGTGTAGTAATTCCCTGTTTAACAATTCTAGTTTATTGTTTTTTTTGATTTGAAGATAACTTGTAGATAACCCTGTGAAGTAAATATGTTTTTGCCAGAGTTGAAAGCAGTAGCTGTGCATGTTTCTTAGGGTATGTCATCTGCATATATTGTGCACATAATTGCAGTAGGTTTGTGTTTAATTCCGTTATTAACCTTGTCTAACCCAAACACTCTTTCTTTTCTAACATCTCTAGTCTACAGATGAGATAGAATTGATGGTAAGCTTTTATTCCACTGCTTTCTAAATCACAGTTTTTGGTTCTTGTTTTGCACAAGGTCATTTAAAAAGGAAAAAAAAGGTTCAAACTGCCATTATAACTTTGTTTATACTCACTGTTAATAATTTCTATCAGACTGAAATCCTTGACAGTTTCATTTTGTTACCTTTTTTGCAATCCTCCATGGTGCCACTTATCTCCGGCGCATGTCGTCCTCGCCTTTTATATTACTCTCACTCCTCTGAGGCTCCCTCACTCATTTCTTTTTGTCCTGTCACTCAGTGTGCAGTATGTTTTACATGTGCATGTGTACCAGTCCGTCAGGACAATTTTGGCTATTTGCACATGTGTGTGTTTTTTGTGAGCTTTTGTGCAAGTCTGTCATCTTCAGTGTTTCACAGCTATTTGAAAATAACGTATGATTTGAGGTGAGATGGTGTGTGCAATGATGTTCTGTGCTGGAGCGAACATAGGTAAGTGTAGATGGGTGGCTGAATAGAGAGGCAGGTGAAAAGTGAAGGTCTAATTTGAGGGTTGTGGATTTCTGTTTTTGGCATTTTGGCAGCACAGGGTACCACACTACTGCTACATGTTTGCACAACATCATAAAGAGAAGAGCGAGGAGAGAAAGTGAGGCGGAATGTGTGCATGCATATGTGAATACTTTTATCACTCATAGTGTCTGTTCACACAGTCAAACTGTGGGGATATGACTTAAGTTAGGTTCCAAAGTCCTCATGACCATTCGCTTTCTGGTCCAGAGTCCAGTTATATGTGAAGTATAGTGTAATCAGCTCTGGAGTGATGGAAACGATACCATACTTTATGCCTTTCAACTGCATGCTTTTATGCACATGAATAATGTGCAGTTGTTTTCAGATCCTTTTTTGTATATATTTTCGATGACTCTAAAACACTTTGTAGAACCTGGATCAATTGTATGTAAAGCACCATCAGGCTAACCCAAAGGGACCACATCTTCAGATGATTGAATGCTCAGTGAAGAAAGCTTTTTCACTAAGTATTAGAAAAACCACTTCATCGCTGATATGGAATTTGCTAAATAAAAAAATGCAAGATGCTATTGTGCCTGTCAAAACAAGGCTGTCTGGTAGAGTCTGAGAGAATAAATAATGTTAAGCTGATATTAGCCCTTGTTGTGAATTTGAAACAAAAGTGGAAAAAGAAGTATCTTTATTAGTGGTCTCTAACTTTTGGATGAATTTTTCACCTAAGCCAAACCTTGCATACACTCAGAGATTAACTGCAACACCATATTCACTATAGAACTTAAAATCCTGTACTAAAAGCAGAATAGTATGTTGTTTACATTTTTTATCACACAGTCTGCAGTTTTAGATTCTGGGTACTTTTTGGAGGAATTCAAGAACTACCATGTTTTGTCTTATATTCAGTGAAGGAAAGGAAGCCAGGATCCTGAATACTGGAGTATTTCAGCAAATACAAACCTAACAAATCTCACAGATAAAACATGATTTAATAAACATTTAAAATACACAGGACAAGATGTTACTATCCCTTGTGCCGAAATCCCAGGCAAAACACGTTTAGAGGCCCTGTTCGACTAAGAGGCCCTACCAAGCCTGCAGTCATGTAATATGAGCAATAACCTATATCCTATATCCATCTCACATAGTAAAAAATAAATACAAACTGCCCCCAATTTTACTATCCACCATTATCCGCCTTCCATTACAGCCCTATAACCTCACCCCAGAACACATCTTCAGTAGTGAACCCCAGGATCATAGAGTGTTTCGGCCATTATCACTAGACACTCTCCCCCAGGGAAGGCCCCGCTGAGATTGATCATGTCTCAGGGTGTGTTCCTTACAGTCAGCCCCTCCAACAAATCCTCTCAATCCTCCCAAAATTATTGGAACCAAAGAAGTAAATTATTCCGACCAAATACAACCACCTTCAACCACCCTATGCCCCAACCCCTAGGCTCCCCACCTACCTCAGAAAACCTTTCACCATTCACCTATTTCACACCTACCTCTGAAATTCTAAAAATTATCTAATTCCTGTGTTCCATACACCGCGCAACCCCAGGATCTAATGCAAACTCAAACCAAAGCCAAGAAGAATCCTCTTACCTATATGTTCCCATCCAGCAATCAAAGATCCTTCCCTCCCAAAACTCTGTTGCGTCCCCCACACGAACTCCTCACCTTATTATGGTGTCCAACTCACCTTCCCTATTCTAAGATAATACCGAAATAAACCTCTATCCCAACCTCATTACACTCAACCCCATCTAATATTCTCTGACCCATGCCCCACGTCCCATATTTATACTCACTAGCCGGACAAATCGTATTAAACAAATCTAAAATACCACCTATACTTGCATTTAAAGGAAATTTCCCATCATACCTTGCAAGAACTCAGAACCATGAGTGAAACCACTCGGTCAAATCACCATCCTATATCTCCATCTATCCCCCAATTTTAACCCTAAACCCTAACCCTAACCCTAACCCCACCATGCCTGATGTCCCTTATTAAATTAAAAAGGAAGCTAAGAAGAGAGTTCATGAAAACAAGATCCACAGAGATTAAACAAAAGATTAACCAAATACAAACACAAATACGGAAAGAAATCAGGAGAGAGAGAGAAAGAACATGGGATAAATTTTACAAAGACCTAAACAACGATCCAAATCCAAAAACCTTCTGGCAAAAAATTCACAAATTAAATGGAAAAAAGAAGTACTCGAAGGTCACAGTACTAAAGCACGAAGGCAAGATAATCGAAGAAGAAAAAGAAAAGGCTAACATTTTCAAAGAACATCTGAAAAAAGTTCATTCCTGTCCAGAAGACCCTCTATTTGACCCAGAGTGGAAGGAGATTGTAGAGCGACAGGTTAGCCTGCCTACTCATCTGCCCATATCAATAAATACAGATATCAATAACCCATTAATCAAAGTCGTCACTATAACCGAACTCCAACACCACTTCCAAAAACTTAAACCAAAGGCCCCTGCAGAAGATGGAGTAGATAAT
Source organism: Planiliza haematocheilus (assembly GCA_005024645.1). NCBI lineage: Eukaryota > Metazoa > Chordata > Actinopteri > Mugiliformes > Mugilidae > Planiliza > Planiliza haematocheilus. The sequence goes on along the minus strand of SRSE01001101.1, from coordinate 746,110 downwards.
ATACTCATTAAGGAATCAGCAATAGAATTTTTAGCCCAGCTTGCTGATCTCTACACCATCTGCCTACACACCGGATACTTCCCCAAACCCTGGAAATCAGCACTGGTCACCATGATCCCGAAACCAAATAAAGACCCTCACCTGTCAACAAACTACAGACCCATCAGCCTCCTGAGTAACCTGGGCAAACTACTGGAGAGAGTGCTGACAGCCAGACTCCAAAAACACCTGGATGACTTTGGAATCCTGGGAGTCCACCAGGCTGGCTTCAGAAAAGAAAGAAGTACTACTGATAATATACTTCGACTAGCAGAGGATGTGCAACGAGGATTTAACAAAAAAGAAATAACAATTGCGGTCTTCTTCGACATCGAAAAAGCCTTTGATAAAATGTGGCATGAGGGACTCATATACAGGCTTCAGGACCAAAATCTCAGACTTCCACATCAACTAGTGGTGCTTTTAAACAGTTTTTTAAAAGACAGAGCAATTGCAGTGAAGGTCGGCACATCTATTTCTAACAGATTCTGCCCAGAAGCAGGTGTACCCCAAGGATCAGCCCTTAGTCCATTACTATTCCTCCTCTATATCAGTGACATATATTACCCACCAAGAGGACAGGGACAAGTCTCACAGTTTGCAGATGACCTCTGCTACTGGACTTCCTCCAAAAACATAAAACTTGCTGCAAAAAAACTTCAAGTGTGCATCACCGAAATGGAGGAGTGGGCAAATATGTGGAGAGTAAAATTAAACCCTGCAAAAACACAATGCCTACTATTCTCCAGATATCCTCGCAAAAAAGACAGAACAACCATCGATCTTAAACTCTATGACAACACCCTTCAAATAACTCCAACAGCAAAATTTTTAGGAGTGACGTTCCAGCAGAACATGAAATGGACAGACCACATATCAGAAGTGGAAAAAGAGGCCAAGCGCAGACTTAACCATCTAAAAGTGTTGTGCAGAAGAAATGGAGGAGCAACCCCAGGAACAGCCTCAAGGGTGTACCAGTCTTATATTCGGCCTCTGTTTGAGTATGCAGCTCCTGCTTGGTGCAACATAAGAAGCACACAACTTAACAAACTACAGGTCATTCAAAACGCTGCAATAAAGATGTGCTACAGACTCCCCAAATACACAAGTAATAAATACACGCATGAACTCTCTGGTTTCATGACCCTAAAAGACAGAATGGCCTTTCTGGGGAAAAAATATTTGCATAGGGTCCAAAATAACCCATCACTCCAACCCATCATTCAGGAGGAAAGAACCAACCCACCCCGGTCCTTCTGCACCACACCGCTGTCGGTCTTACTGCAATATTGATAAAGAAATCTATTTTAATATAACTTCAATACATTTTATTCATTTTAGACCACACAAATGGAGTTAACCAGAGTATTTTATGTCATTGGATTGAATCTACTATGATATATTTTATCACTATGCTTTTATTTATTTTATTTATTCATTCTTATTATTACCATTTAGCTGTCGATATCTGCACAAGAAAAGGGATGTATAAAAAATGAGGGAGGAAAAAAAAAAAAAAAAAAAAAAAAAAAAAAAAGGAAAAAAGAAGAAAAAAAAAAAAAAAAAAAAAAGAGCGTGTGAATTTTTGTGTATGTGTATATACATGCATATATGCATATAAAGGTACGCGCATGTATGTGCGCATATATAAAGTGAGCAGAGTGAACAGTTGGTGACTGTGTCACGGTGATTAATCCTATTGGTCTGTTTCCTTTGCCCCCACCCCCATGGAGAAACCGGGACTGAAGAGGGCGGCTGCTCTGAACAGTTCCTACAAGAACCAAGACTTTCAGTCAGTCCCCCAATTTTAAGAAAAAAAACAAAGACACAGAATGCCCAACAGCAAAGAGGAAGGAGAAGAGAAACAGAGTCAACGAGGAAAAAAGAAACAACACAGGAATGAGAAATGGGGAGTGTTAGTTACACTTCTACCTAGATCCCTGCCGGAATAGGCGTATCCTGTAACCTCCCCACCCTCCTAAGCCTGAAGGCAACGAGGGGTAGGGGAGGGGAGATGTGAAAAAGGAAAGAATGCAGAGCCATAATCCAACTACCCTCCTACCCCAGGAAGACCTCCTTCCCAGATGTCATTCATGGACTACGTCTTCCCCAATAGTTAGTTAGCTCCCCAGCTAGCATGCTTCCTACGCACCCATAAAAATGAAGTTGGCAAAGAAAAAATTATTATGACACGATAACACGAATCAATAACAGATGTCACCATCAAAACATAAACCTGTGGAATTACAACATCATTTGTGAAAATTTCAGTCAGTTATGTTCAAGACTAAGAAAACCACAAAATGTTTAAAAGGAAATAAATACCTTTTCAGCTCCAGCAACCTCTTTAACAATTTACTTTAAAAAAAAAACACAAAAGCAAAAACCCAGCAAAGGTATTAATTCATCTCATTCTACAATGCAGTAAGAAAACACTGCGTTACACAGTTTTTAATGCACTGCTGTTTGTGTTTGTGTATGTGTACTGTTGCAGGTTCAGCAGCTTCAGAAGAAAGACTCACAGCTGAAAGTGCTGGATGCCTTCTACAAGGAGCAGCTGGCACAACTGGAGAAAAGGGTACAACATTAATACAAGCCCACACACTCACACCGAATTGCAAAGACTTAATTTGAGCTTTTACACGCTTGTATGGACTTGGGCTGTATAGCATGTGCAAGTCAATTTTGTTAGTTTTCTAAGTAATAATAATAATAATAATACATTTTATTTAGAGGCGTCTTTCTTGGCACTCAAGGACACCGTACATCAGGGGTCTCCAACCTTTTTTCCTCTGAGAGCTACTTTTACAAAATGAAAATGGTCGAGAGCTACTCATTTTGAAACATTTATTCTCATAGCTTATTTCAACCCAAACAAACTGAATAAGCTTATTTGCCTGGACATTAACTGAATACTGGTGTCCACAACTCACATTTTGTATAAAACCATCACAAAAAACATCTAGTTCACATGCATCTGCATTTAGTATTTCTGTATGTATTTCTTTTAAGTGTATCTCACATTATTAACTGAAATGTTGAATGCTGTCAAAACAAAATAATGCAATTACAAATACACAGATTACTTATTCACTTGTCTTATTATTCACATGTCACCGTATCACTTCACAATAGTACTCTCATGTCCAGATGTGTGTGTGTGTGTGTGTGTGTGTGTGTGTGTGTGTGTGTGTGTGTGTGTGTGTGTGTGTGTGTGTGTGTGTGTGTGTGTGTGTTCAGTCTTTTTAGTGAGATGACTGACACTGCATGGAGTCAGCAAGGGAGGTGTATGGTGGAGTGTAGCCACTGAGGTTCACTCTTATGGAGTCAAATGTTCATCTGTCAGTCTTGTTCTGAACTTTGATTTCATGACATTCATGTCAGAAAATGCTGACTCACATAGGTATGTAGACCCAAACAAAGCACTCATTTTCAGAGCTGCTTGGTGAAGATTCTTATAGTTAGTTGGCTCTACAAAGCTCCAGAAATGCTCAGAATGCTGCTGAGACTTAAGTTGCACATTATTTTGAAGGTTTATAACCTCAATTTCCATCTCTACAGGATCAAGACAAAAAAGTTCAGCCATCTGTCCTGAAATCTCACTGATGTCCACATCCATGAAGGGATTGGCCATAAATGTCACACAAGGCTCAAGTTTCTCAAAGTCACTGAATCTGTCTGCAAACTCCTGCCCGAGCCTTGACAAGAGATCACAGTACTTGAAAACATTTAAAACGCTAGCTGCGCCTGTGTGACTTTCCAACATCTTTGAGACAGAAGGGAAGTGCTGAAACCTTTTGTTTTTAACTTGCATAATGTACAATGACAGTTTTGCACTAAACGCCTTCACAGCACTGATCATGTCAGATATGTTTTTACCTTTGCCTTGTAACTCTAAGTTCAGGTGGTTAATTTTCTCCGTTACATCTGTCAGAAAAGCAAGATCGAGTAGCCACTCTGCATCAGTTAATAGGGTGGTGTCTTCCTCCCTCGTTTCCATAAAAGCCTTGATTTCAGCCAGCAAAGTCAGAAAACGCTGCAGTATCTTGCCACGACTGAGCTCAGTATGGAGCAGGAGATCCCCGTACTCTGCAGAGCATTCCTCCAGGAACAGCTTGAAGCTCCGGTGTTGCTTTGCCTTTGCTCGAATGGAGTTGATGATCTTAACAACAGGCGCCATGACATGGTCAAATCCCAAAACTTTTGCGCATAGCCTGTTGATGTATGATACAATGATAGTTCAGAAACGTAGGGAAGTCCGGATCCGCTTTGCAGTGCGCAATAAATCCAGAGTGACAACCCGTCATGGCAGGTGCTCCGTCAGTTGTCACAGATACAAGTTTTTCAACAGGGACGTTTTTTTGTACAAAGTAGTCTTTCACTGCATTATAATTGTCGACTCCTCTGGTTGTGGTTTTCAGTGGAAGTAAGGTCAAAACTCTTCTTTGGTTGAAAAGTCATCAAACACCATGCGAATGAACACAGCTAGCTGAGCTGTATCACTGGAGTCAATTGACTCATCACACTGAATTGAAAACCATTTGCACCTTTTCATGTCCGATTCCAGCTGGTTTACTGCATCCGCAGACAGCGCAGACACTCTTCTTGCCACAGTGTTTGCACCAAGTTGTACGTCGGCAATAGCAGACAAAACTTCTGTCTTACTTTTATGGTCCCTGAATAAGGTTTCAGCCACCGCGGTCATAGACACCTTTACAATCCCGCCATCGGTTAAGGGCTTTTTGTGCTTTGTTAAGATGTGCGCCACTTTAAACGAGGCCTCTGTTGCTGCACTGGCCTTCTTCGTAGGTCTGGTGAACAGTGACTGTTGTCTTTGAAGCGTGGCTTTAAGCTCCTTTATCTTCTCCTTTCGTAGACTGCTACCCTCAGGAAAGTCCCGTGAGAAGTTAAGAAAAGAATAAGAAAAACCTTTATTTGTCCCGCAATGGGGAAATTGCAGTGTTGTGGACCAGTGAAGTTGTTGTGGACCTTGGTGTAATGATGCTCCACGTTGCATCTTTTACCGACTGACACGCTGGCACCGCAAATCAGGCATACACACTTAGCGTTTACATTTGTAAAACAAAACTCGGTTTCCCACTTTTCATTAAAGTAGTAAGTCTTCAGGCTCTTATTTTTGTGGGTACCTGCCGCCGCGGTCATGGTTACTCTCCACCTCGCATCACTCTGACTCATCAGGCTTGACAGCAGCGCAACTAATTGATTGACAAGTAACAGCCAAATAATGGTTTAGTGTAAGAAGGGGGCGGGACATCAATGAATTTGATTGGATATACATGCAAGTTAGTTTTCCGAGTGACTAATAAAATTTGACTTGTCAAATATTTCAAATTTATGCAGATTCATTAAACTTTTGGCGAGCTACTCGGAGAGAGGCCGCGAGCTACTGGTAGCTCGCGAGCGACGTGTTGGAGATCCCTGCCGTACATAGATTCATAAAACAGCATAAGAATAAAATATATATATATATAAAAAACAACAACAACAACAAGAGGGGGGGGGGGAAAGAGCAGAGCAATTGTGATCAGATGAAATAGGCAGTTTTAAACAGATATGTTTTGAGTTGTGATTTGAAGTGGGGAAATGAATCAATATTTCTGAGTTGGGGTGGTAGTGAATTCCAGAGACAGGGAGCAGAGCAGCTGAATGCCCTGCTCCCCATGGTGGCAAGACGGGCAGTAGGGACAGACAGATGTAAGGAGGAAGAGGATCGTAGAGAGCGGGAGGGAGTGGGAACATGGAGGAGATCAGACAAATATGGGGGGGTGAGGTTGTGAATGGCTTTGAAGGTAAACAGGAGGACTTTGAATTGGATGCGGAATTGAACCGGGAGCCAATGAAGCCCTTGAAGAACAGGAGTGATGTGGTGAATGGAGGGGGTTCGAGTTATGATACGGGCAGCTGAATTCTGGACTAATTGGAGTTTATGGAGAGATTTGTGTGGAAGGCCAGAGAGGAGAGAGTTACAATAATCCAGACGGGAAGTGACAAGACTGTGAACAAGGATGGCGGCAGTGTGGGGGGTAAGGGAGGGGCGGAGGCGGTTAATGTTACGTAGGTGGAAGTAAGCAGACCGAGTAATGTTATTGATGTGGGATTGAAAGGATAGTGTACTGTCAAGGATGACATCCAGACTCTTAACCTGGGGGGAGGGGGAAACGGAGGAGTTGTCAATATTAAGAGAAAAGCTGTCGATTTTGGATAGAGTGGATTTGGTGCCAATGAGGAGGACCTCGTTTTGTTACTGTTTAAAGTAGTTGTGTTGTAAAGTAGTTGTGTTGTAAAAAGATATAGCTAAACAATATATATCCCACTCGCACTTTACACTGATGGTTGCTGTCATCACAATGTGCATTTGAATAAGGGGTCAAAAAATAAAACATTCAATTTGAATAAAATGTTGAAAGTTTAATGTTTGAAGTTATGATTATTATTAAGTGGCAAATGATCAATCAACTACAATGATTGAAAAATAAGTAGATTAACTAACTAAAAACATTATTGTTTGTTGCAGCCCTACTCAGGCATTGCGATATATGAAGTCTGCCAATCAAATATACATAGTGAAATGTAATCACATAAATCTGGGCAGAGATACATTTCAGTTTATCAATGGGTAGCACTGATGGCTCATAGCGACAAGGTTCTAGGTTTGAATCCATTGGCTCATTGAATCTTTCTGTGTGGCGTTTGCATGTTCTGCCTGTGTCTCTCCAGGTACTCTAGATTCCTCCCACCACGTTAACTGGTTGGTTGGTTAATTGGTGATTCTAATCCGGTTGTAGTTATGAGTGTGGTTTTCTGTCTCTCTGTGTTAGCCCTGTGATAGACTGGCAACCTGTCCAGGGTGTACCCCGCCTCTTGCCCAGAGATTGCTGGGATAGGCGACGCAACCCTCCAAAGAACAAGCAGTTACTGAAAAAGAATGAATGAATGAATGAACTCAGCTGAAACATTTTGACAGAAAGTTGGTTAGGATTAAGGGAGATACTCTCATTATGAGAGTAATGCATCATGAATTGCATGAACAGTCTTGAGTCTGCTCCTTTTCAAATGACACGTGTTGGTTACTGCCATTGAGAACCTTGTTGCAGTGTACTTGGTCAATGCAGTGGGTACTGTGCATAATATCTGGAACCCATGGTGCTAAATAAGTTTATTACACAGGTGCTTCAATATGCAAACGTGTCTTAAGTAAATGGTAACCTTTCTGATGGAGCAGAATAAGATGGCAAGTACAGTGTGCACCGAAACTTGTTGAAGAAGCACTTCACGAGGTGTATCCATAAATGTGATTCAAAAAAGGAACACAGGTTTCTGCCAGGCTGCACATCTCCTGAGAGCCCTTACAAGACCTTTTATTCCCTTTCATCTTTCTGTCTGACATTTGCCAGGCAGAAAAGGTGTGGTTTCAAGTTAAGTCTCAGCCTCACCAGGCACCACACACGAAGGACATTTACATGGTCTCCCTGGGCGAAAGTGCTCCTCTTTTTCCCCATTGGAGAAGACCTTTACAGGACATATTGTGTAAAATTGAGGTATTATGTTCTGTTTACCAAGCTAATTCAAGCCTGTCCTGCACAGGGAGTTGAGGAAGTAGAGCCACATGGGACAACCATAACATTGGAGTTACAGAGTTACTGTCCATCCTCTTGTAACTTCATAGTCAGTCAGCTCCTTTTTTTCTTTATTTTGCTTCTTATGTTACAATTTTTTGTTTATTTGTAATTACTGTAACAAATTACTGTAACAAACTGTAACATTTTTAATAAGACTTGCCAGTCTGTGCTTGTGTATGAGTGAAGGTTATATAACGTTTAGTGTGTGCCATAAGATACAGTAAGAGGATATAGTCACTGACTCGAGCAATAGGCTTTTTTCTGTTTGGTTGAATCTGAAACTTGGGATTTTTTAAAACTAGGCATGCCCAATCCTGTCCTGGTAACCTCTCTGATGAAGACAATGAGAAATAGGTCTCTCCTTCTTCTTTTCTTCCTTCATTCCTTCATTCTTTCTTAAGATTCTGTGGCTGTCTAGTTTAAATAACAGACGGACAAACACAAGCAGGCTTAAACAGCCAGCACAAAATCTGTATTATAATTACCACACAGTTAGCTTAAATAAACAGTTATTACCTCCATGAATAGTCTCCACACATATTTGAAACGCTCAAACACACACAGGTCTTGGTGTCAGATGCCTGGCTATTTGTTTTAGCCTCATTAGTAACAGGCTGGGTTTGTAGAGGGAGTAGAAGACTGGCAGGCTTGCATACGGGTGGCACAAGCTGTGTTTACTGTTGAGCTTAGCATGTTTGTAGACAGACCTCTGTGTGTGAGAATGACATGTCTTGCATATACTGTATATTCAGATGCGCATGTACAGTATATGTAAATTTGTGTCAATCTGCAAGTGCAGTGTGTTTGCAGAATGCACCAGTAGACACTTAATGGCGAGGTTTGACTGCTCCAAATGATCTCGGTGCTTGAGGTGCAGTTTTGAGCCAAGATTAAGAGCATGGTTGATTTGTTTGTTTGTTACAGATTTGTTTGTTTGTTAGGTGCTTCAGCTTGCATCAACGGAGCGGAGCATGGTTGATTTGTTTGTTTGTTACGGATTTGTTTGTTTGTTACGTGCTTCAGCTCGCATCAACGGAGCGGACGGAGCATGGTAGATTTGTTTGGCTCGTGGTTATTAGTTTCCATACTAGTTGTTGATAGACATCGAATGGAGGAAGAGAGGGGTCGTGTAGTGGCGGTGTGGAGGGGGGTGATTCCAGGACGCTGGAAATCACTGTTAAGCCTTTTTGAGGTGCCGTGGGCCTAACTTAACGAAACATCGGTGAAGGGAGGTGCCCACTTGAAAACCCCAATGATATGCTGCATACTGCTGTTGTTCAGATCATGTTCTCATGTTACTTGGTAGCCATGGTTTGCTGCTGAGCGGGGCCATACAAGCCAGCAGCGTTTAGTTAGGTATGTTTTACAATGTCTGAAGTATCCTCTGCTGCTCAATGGGCTTACAAGCCAGCAGCTTCTAGTTAGCCTAGGTAGAATATAGGTTATTGGTCATATTACATGACTGTAGGCTTGGTAGGGCCTCTTAGTCGAACAGGGCCTCTAAACGTGTTTTGCCTGGGATTTCGGCACAAGGGATTGTAACATCTTGTCCTGTGTATTACTAAAAAAATCATTGCTGGCCTCTTGAACTTAAACCAACAAGACAGCAGTATATTGGTTGGTGTGTAGTGCCTAGGAATTACCATTTGGTCCTCATCTGTTGTAGCCTGGAAGCCAACCCGAGCAGAAACTTGGTCTGGTGTCACTCTGTGGGGAACTGATTATCTGCAGGGCCAATCACATTGTTTGGGCGGACAGTATGCACCGACATAGTATTTAATATTATCTGAGTGCCAACTAAATAATCGGTTGTAAGGTAAGAGTTTTCTCTGTATTAGTTGAACCACACTCATCATTATAACATGGCACATAAAATAGCATGTTACTAGTCTTATATTCTGATAGAATTGGGACTCACCAGTATGTCACTAAATCCTACACACTGGTCCATTAAATGTTCTAAAAATGTAATTTATTGCAGTGTTAATTGACATAAAATAAGAACTTAGCTGAACTAGCTGAAACACCATGACACCACCTGATACCCACCAGATGGTCCAAAAAAACTTGCCTTCTGTTTTGATGGTATGCATGTCTACTGATTGAATTATTTAATTGAAGCACACCTCTTTTCTCATTGTTTGGAAAATGTCAAGAGCGTACAAGAAAATCTGTAATTTTATTTATTTTATATGTAAGCACATCTTTTGTTAGCTCTACAAGCATCTTTTACTGTCTGCCTAATTCTACTTTTGTGTTTTTTACTGCTTCTCTCACTGGTGGTCTCGCCAAATCTCAGTCTTTCACACACATTCTTGTCATAGTAGAGTATAGTTTGAAGCTTGTGGAAATAGAGCGTACAGAAGGAGATAATAATCCTCCTCCAAGTCTGACAGGTTGGTTGACAGGCTGTCAGCAGGGGCCTCTATGTAGTGCACCAGAAATATCTTCACACTAAACACACACACACACACACACACACACACACACACACACACACACACACACACACACACACACACTGCTTTACTCCAAATAATGTCAATGGCAATACCTTTATTTCTGGACAAACAGTGAGGGAAAAGTCTTATTTAAGATGACATACACACACACACACACACACGTTTGTATGGCTGTCTTCATAAAGGCATTCATTAACATAATGCATTCATGAGACTAAAACCAAGTCCAAAATAGGCTCGCCGTCATGTCCTCATTCTGATGACCTATAACTCAATTACTTCCATTGGTGATGACTTCATTGCTCGGGGACTTCCACATACTTTAACCAATATCTAACCTTAAACCATGCATAATACCAAAATTTTATTATTTACTTTCCAGGACAGAGTAAACAAATTTGTGTCCCCACAAAATGAGTAATATCAGTACATATTTGTATTTAAACGTATACATCCACACTGTATGTGTGTGCGCATTCCTGACACGATGGAGCCATCCTGGTGTTCTGATCAGAACTTAAATGCTCTATTAAAAACTCCACTTTTCTGCTGTGTTGCATTTTTCCCATGGAAATGCATACATGCCAGGCCTCATGTAAACCAAGTCAACGTTTAATGCTTTCATCCTGTGAAAAGCTATTTGCTCAATATGCCACAGCGAGGGCTGCGGCTCTGCTTGTTAGTTTAGCTTGTTAGCAGTATTTCCACTGAGGCTGCACCCATCTGGAGATGAAGATATGAGCTTCATAATAACTTAACGTTACCAAACACTGCAGAGTTGTGGCTAACATTCCTGTTGCCTCATTTTTCCTGGGCAATTGAAGTACTTCTTGAGTGGTAAACGCACACCATGCGATCCAAGCAGCAGTGTTTAATGTATGCAGTGTCTAAAGACTGATGAATATGAAAAATAATTTTCACTATGCCAGGGCCATTGACTGGCACAGGACCACATTGCTAGGAATCAGCGAAACCTAATAAAAACCCCAAAAACTAAAACAAAAAATAGGATATGAAGTTATTTATTCAGTAATTACATTTGGTTAAGACCTGATTTGTTGATAATGTCATCTACCATGAAGTTCTGTGAGAAACTACAGCTAACAATAGCCATGCTCATCTCTCATCTCCCACCTTTAATAGAATTAATGAAATAACAGATTACATCAAACCACAGTTGTTGGATACCCTTAATGAGTCTTGGCATGTTATGACGTTTGAGTGTACCAGTGTCAGTATGGCTTATTTATGTGTGATCTACAATATACTGTATATTCAAGAGGACGTGCTCCAGAAATGTTCTGTGTGTGCTCTTGATGCCAACTAACACAGTGGGTGCAGAACTAATCAAGTCTTTGAGTACATGTAAGGCACAACTGGTCATTCTGTTTTTATCATTAGCATATGCATATCCCACAGGCATATCCCCAGGGTTGATGAGTGAAAGGCTGCCTTAAATTTCTCTGTCAAATAAGTTCCTTGTGGATTTGCTGCTGGGCCACAACTAATGTTAACTAGGCCTGGGTTTAAGAAAATGTTTTCAGATTTTTTTTTCTGTACCATGCATGAATTCTCTCCTCACATTTATGTAGTCCATCTAATTCTATCGACGACACAGTCTTTTCTCAGTAGTCATGAAGAAAACAGAAAGTCTCAGTATAGCTCATAGTGCTCCCATGACGTTGGGGTCACCTGTTCTGGCTGAAGAGTAGATTGAGCGAGACAAAAAACTGAACAAGGCTGACATAAAAAGAGCTCAGGGACTGTGAGAATGAGAATGGTCTACAGGGCAGAGAGTGAACGAATATAATTACCTGGCAGTAGAAAAAGGTAAGCGGCAATTAAGAAGCTACAGGTGGCCTATTAGGTGTAGTCGAAGCCCTTATGACTGAGCAACACAGGTTTAACTGCACTTAATGCTTTCAGACAGTTGGCCGTGCTGTCATGAATGCTGCATTTCTTTTCCTGGAGCAAGATATTCAGCACTTATCTCCTTCTCAAGCTGGCATAACACAGAAACGAAAGTATGTTTGAAGCTCGAACATCAGGACTGAAAAAGCAAAAAGCAGTAGTGGAAATGGAGGAAGATAAGTTTGTATTTTCAACAAATTTTAAAGAATTTATAGCAAAAGTTTTTTCCTTTTTTAATGGTTTGAATTCAAAGCTTTGTAATACAAACTGTAATTAAAGCTGCGAGCAGCATTGGATTGGCCCTCGCACGTCCGTGCCCGTCGGGGGGTGCGGCACGTTGGGTGGGAGATTTGACCTTCTGGTGCATTAGGCCAGTTTTTGTGAATTTCTGAGCACGACAAGCCCATCAGCAGGTGCTTCCCCTTTCTTGACGGAACATCGAAGTTGGCCACACCCCGACAGTTTCATCAAAATATGGAATTTTGATAATGCTTACTCAGAAACTCTATATAAACGTCGGCGACCGGCAAGGACGGGGTCACTGCAGTTCCCAGGGCAGAGCGTAATATTCTCCCCTCCCTGAATGTATTCTGTATGCAGTTTGGAAGACAGCTAATAGTTCTCCAATAAGAGGCAAAGTCTTCTTGCTTCAAGGATTTATTTTGTTACTTCCAATTGAAGTTTACTGTAAAACTGAAATATATACAATAAAAGATGATTCAATATAAAATTATGAATATATTTTAAGTATGTCTAATTATCTCTTACTTCTTTTTACATCTAGTTTATAAATAATAAATAAATAATCTATTTACAACTTTATAATTTACTTAAAATTAACTTATGAACACACACAAAGACCATGTATAATGGCACATTATAATGACTAAATAATACACTTCTCTTAAACCCTTTTTAGAAATGCTTCACTTAACAGATGAAATGACACCATCTGCTGGACAAAATAGCATACTACGTGCAAAGATGAGGGAATCACTCAGACAGGGACAGGTTTCACATTCATTTGATTTTCATGCATAAATATCTCGCTTCCTGTTAATTGTAGCCCATTGCTCCAAGAGACATTTTGTAGGTCTTACCACGGTCTACAATTCGGCTGAGGTTCTATTTCTGCCTGAAAAGAAAAATTCCAGGGGGCGCTATAGAGCGATTATGGGCCGCCTCCTAATTAATTATTCTGCCGAATTTTAGAGAATATTGCCCTTAATAACCTCAAGAAGTTTCAGACAGCTCGGAGAAAGTATATGAAAGCCGCACACTTTTGCCTGAAAATGATCCTAAAAGTTCAATAGAGTCTTGGATTTTTGGAAAAAAATCGGGATGCTTGACTTTGATGGGCCACCGTGTCTACATAGTTTCTGGAAAAGTTTCCATTTTTGGAGGGTTTCTTCCCAAAGTTGTTTCCGATAGTTTCACTGAGTTTCAGCCCCGTATGGTCGATATTGTCCGAGCTGGACGTCATCTTGTAAAAATGAAATGTTTCTATCGCCAGTAGGTGGCGCTCTGAAAATCACCAAATGTTGTTATGGAAATGTGTACTAGGCCAGACTGGCATTATATATCAGAGGTTTGGTGACGGTTGGAGTATTTTCCGCAAAGTTACAGCACGTCAGATTTTCATGAAAACACGCCACATTTCGTGGCCCCGCCCCTCCCCCACAGTAAATCCAAGGAATACGGCTTGAGCAACCTTTCATCGTCAAGGCCTTAAGAACACACACGCCAAGTTTGGAACAGATAGGACAAAAACTCTAGGAGGAGTTCGTTCAAATACGTGGTGTGGAAATGTGCACACTTGTGACCAAATATGATTTTTGATGCAAGATGGCGGACTTCCTGTTGGAGTTGGACTATGGCTCCAGGAGGCTTTTTTGTGTGTCTCTGTCTGTTACATACTCCCTCCAAATGTCGTAGACGTACGTGAAACCGTGTCGAGGGGCTACTCCGAAAACTTACATCTAGGTGGCGCTCTTGAGCCATTTTGTTACGCCCTTGTGCGAGACCCCCAAAATACGTAATTTTACACCCGACTTTGGGGGGGTAGGCAAATCTTCGTGAGTTTTCGAGTACTTATAGGCTGTCAAAAATGCGATTTACTTTGGGGAAACTGAAGAAAGAAAAAAATAATAATTGAAAGCTGCGAGCATCATTGGACGGGCCCTCGCACGTCCGTGCCCGTCGTTGGGTGGGAGATTTGACCTTTTGGTGCATTAGGCCAATTTTTGTGAATATCTGAGCACGACAAGCCCATCGGTAGGTGCTTCCCCTTTCATGACGGAATATCGAACTTGGCCATGCCCCGACAGTTTCATCAAAACACGGAATTTTGATAATGCTTACTCAGGAAGTCTATATGGACACACCTACCAAGGCAATTGAATAAAGTCCCTAGGAGGAGTTTGTTCAAATATGACCCCTTGTCAACCAGTCCGAATCACCAAAAAAGGTGATTTGCATGCATAAATATCTCGCTTCCTGATAATTGTAGCCCATTGTTCCAAGAGACATCTTGTAAGTCTTGCCGTGGTCTACAATTCGGCTGAGGTTCTATAACTCTGTCGAAAACTGTGGCGGGGCTGCCTCAAAGAAAATTTGCAGGGGGCGCTGTAGAGCGATTATGCCCCGCCTCCTAATTAATTATGCAGCCGAATTTTAGAGAATATTGCTTTTAATAACCTCAACAAGTTTCAGACAGCTCTGACAAAGTATATTAAAGCCGCACGGTTGGAGTTGGACTATGGCTCCAGGAGGCTTTTTTGTGTGTCTCTGTCTGTTACATACTCCCTCCAAATGTCGTAGACGTACGTGAAACCGTGTCGAGGGGCTACTCCGAAAACTTACATCTAGGTGGCGCTGTTGAGCCATTTTGTTACGCTCTTGTGCGAGACCCCAGAAATACGTAATTTTACACCCGACTTTGTGGGGGTAGGCACATTTCCGTGAATAGGGCCTTCGCCGCCTTGCGTGCTCGGGCCCTAATAATAAAAAAAAAATAATAATAAACATTCGAAAAACAATAGGGCCTTCGCCGCCTTGCGTGCTCGGGCCCTAATAATAATAAAAATAAAAATAATAAACATTCGAAAAACAATAGGGCCTTCGCCACCTTGCGTGCTCGGGCCCTAATAATTATTAAAATAAAAATAATAAACATTAGAAATTCAATAGGGCCTTCGCCGCCTTGCGTGCTCGGGCCCTAATAACTGTGCAAAATGTCAATAATTCAGTGTAATTCAATTCATTCTGTTTGTTGGGGTCATATATATTTGTATTTGAAACGTTTTTGAAGGGCTCTGTCCTTGTGTACCCTTTTGGGCAGAACCTGAAATTATGTGAGCCTGGAAGCCAGCCCTATTATTCCCCACCCACAATTTTTTTGTGCAGGAAGTTGGTTTGGAGTTGCTCCATTGGGAACTTATTAGGCCCAGGCAAAAGATACTGGCAAAGATCTGCTGGGACAATCAAATCATTTTTGGCAGCTTTATGTGGTGGTTGACCACTTGGAGTAATAACTACTTAGTTGCCTGCCCATATTGAAAATCAAATGGCGTGTTACCACACTCATATCCGAATAGGAATTGCTGGTGGCTTCCCCAGGCATAAGTTTAAAATGAAATGTTTAAATTATATTGAGCTGAATTTAAAAGTTTAGCTATTTTGTATTCTGTTCTTCCACCTGGAATGGTGAGTATAACTGATCAGTGTCTGAGTTATGAAGGATTGCAGGATGCAATATATAGTTTGTATAGAGAAGAAGATGTCTGAAAGATAGCCTAGCTGAAAAGAAGGAGCACGGGAAATGTGCTGAACTGGACAAAAAGGGAATGTCAGTGCCAGTGTCACCATGGCAACCAAAATGCCACACTTATTTATCATTTTTTTTCTCCTTTGAGTGTGATGAAAGAGTAATTCATCCTAAAATTAAACTGACTTATTACATGTTGGTGGTTTTCAATTTTTGAAAAGAGTGAAATATCAAACTTACACAGGAACTGATTGTGGAGTGTGTGGTCAGTCTCTAACGATAAAAGTTGTGTGACTGCTCTCTTTTCCAGAAAATTAAAAATCACAAGCTTTACAATCTGTTCTTAGCAAGCACCATATCCTCTCCTTGTTTACTCTGACATATGTAACCCATGTGTGCGTGCTTCTCTGCGTTGTGTTCAATAAAAACACGGGAAACTGATCTCGAGTCTCAGGTCCTGCTTTACTGGCCGATTTCTGTGGTACATGAAAAAGAAATTAACCCGTGTGTACAAAGGAGCCAGCCGCTCTCCTGGAGAGAAAAAGTACATTAATGGGGGTAAAGTAGCGAGAACACAACAAAGTAGCGCTTACCTCCATGAACGGTCAGAACAGTTCTGACCCTGCGTCGCCACGGCAACCACGTCCCCACACACACGCGCATTGAACACACGCACACACATGCACACACAGGCAGGAGATACAACCACAACACAACAAGAACGCAAATTTTGGTGAAATTCATACTGTACATGAACACTAAATATCACCAACTGCTACATTCACCCCTCCTGAATTTCACCAAATCAAAACCACACCTATAGTGTACTCCAGAACCAAGGCTGTATGATGACACCATATGCCATTGGACCCACAGAGATCTAATCCCTGAGTTCAGTTAAAAAACTATCCGCTAAACAGATCAAAATGAGGTAAAAGGTTGATCAGGCCTTCAACCCATCAGGAACTATGCGGTGCAGCCTACACCCCACAATACACAGTCCCCAGACATATATCCAGTGCCTTGTCCAAATGTATACAAACATACACGATGAAATGTCCATATAGGTGTCTATGCTGCAGACTTAGGTGGTGGTAACAGACCCCTTTTAATTGGTCTCTGGACCATGTGTTCAATAAGTCTGTTGACTGACTTGACTACTCTTCCCACCCTAGTGACCACCCTGCCCCGAATTGTAGCCTGGTCATGGTCCTGCTCAGTCAAACCAGACTGTGGGTCAACACAAGAGGTCTGAGGATCCACAAAAGAACTGGGCGGCAGCTCCATTAGCTCAACAGCAGTAGGCATCAGGACGGGATCCGTGTCAATCTGGGTCTCTTCAGAGTTCTGAGAAGAACTCACTGGAGTCGGGTCCTCGTCAGTCTGGGTCTCTACAGAGTTCTGAAAAGAACTCACTGGAGTCGGGTCCTCGTCAGTCTGGGTCTCTTCAGAGTTCTGAGAAGAACTCACTGGAGTCAGGTCCTTGTCAGTCTGGGTCCCTTCAGAGTTCTAAAAAGAACTCACTAGAGTCAGGAGCATGTCGGACATTGCTTCAGGCAAATCGAGACCAACATGCGTGCTGTCGCACCCATCCACACCAACACACCAAGTGTCAGTCTGGTCTGAAAGTTGTGAAGCATGCTCCACGGCCTCATCATCATGGTTCACTCCAGACAGAACCCATAAAGACGTCCGTGTCTGAGAGCAGTCACTGCCCAAGCTGCTCAGGTCATCCGTTTCTCCACAGGCACTGAAATCATCCGGACCTGAAGGACCACCCAGACGCTGACTCTCGTGTGTATTTCGCACTGGGAGAAAACTCACATCCAAAAGTAGGTTTCTGTGCACGACCTTGCAGTGGCCTGTAGCATCTCTGATCTTGTAGATATGTGTCTGAGGGTTCTTGTCGACAACAGTGTACACCACAGGTTCCCATTTGTCAGCCAACTTTTTCTTGCCCTTTTCACCCTTGTTGGCGAGCAGCACCCGGTCTCCAACTTGCAGAGAGACGCCCTTGACTTTTTTATTGTACTGACAAGCTTGGTGTTCCCGTTCTTTAGTGGCATGCTGCTGGGCGATTTCGGCAGCTTCGGACAGATATGACACAAGAGTCTTGGAGTAGCTGCTGAAGTCTAACACAATGGGATCACGCAGCACAGACCTGAATACAACATCCACTGGAATCCTTGGAACACGACCGAACATCAGGTGGAAAGGTGCATAACCAGTAGTCTCATGGACCGTTGCATTATAGGCAAAGGTCAATGTCTGGATCTGCTGAGGCCACTCTTGCTTGGATCTGAGAGGTAGGGCACACAACATATTGCCGAGCGTGCGGTTGAATCGCTCCGTGCCACCATTACCCATCGGGTGATAGGCGGTGGTGTGAGACTTGTTGATACCAGATAGCTGCAGCAGCTCAGACACTAGCTCACTCTCAAAACTTGGACCCTGGTCAGAATGAATACGTTCAGGGAACCCGTACACACAGAAAACACCGTCCCACAGTTTTTTGGCAATCTGTTTAGCAGTCTGATTCCTGCACGGGAAGGCATGGGCCATTTTTGTGAAGTGGTCGGTTGCTACAAGCACATCGACAGATTGTTTGTTCTTGTCCTCCGCTGACCAGAAGTCGATGCAGATAAGCTCCATGGGGGCTGAGGTCCTAATGTTCTCCAAAGGTGCCCTTGCTGCAGGCTCCGGAGTCTTGGCAAGTACACACCTTTCACAACAACGAACGTACTCCTTCACGTCTCTCTCCATGTTGGGCCAGAAAAAACGTTGCCTCGCTAAGTGGAGAGTTCTGGCTTGGCCTTGGTGTCCTGCCAAATCATGGACTCCTTCCAGTCCCATGGACCTTAAACTCACAGGTAACACCAGCTGAAGCCTCCTGATTTTGCTCATGGGGTCCCTCGTCTCCCTGTAGAGAATCCCATCTTGGATCTTGAGCTTATCCCAGTGCTTCAGTATGGCCAACGACCTAGCATCCATGCCATGTCTTTCTCGTCTGGAAGGGCGTCTCCTGCGAGCTACATATGGCAGGACATTGGATATGGTTGGATCCCGATGTTGGTGATCTTCCAGCTCATGTAAGGTAAGTGAGGGCAGGGTATCCTGGCTGGCAGGTTGCAGTTGTTGGACATGGTGAACCAAGTGAGCAGCCCTATTTTCCGCACTGTTCTCCCAGTCACTGTGGCACAGTAAGGCGGCTTTGACCATGGAAGAATTACAGAAACCTGTTGTGTCAGGAACAGCTCTGTCTTGGTAGGCCACTGGCAAAGGCTGAATACCATGTCTGAAAACGTCTTGCACTCTGTCAACTTTTGCGCCCTCTGCCTCCTGTACCAAGCTGTTGTAGGGCTCCTGAATAAGACGCCTGCTAATCGAAGTCGTGAAGGGATCGCGACTGAGTGCATCTGCCACAACATTGGTTGTTGTCCGTCCACACTGTGAAACTGTGCCCCTTTAGCCAGTGGCTGAACTTCTCTGAGACACTCCACTTCAGAGCCATAAATTCGAGGCGATGAGCGGGATATCTCTGCTGCAACTTGCTGAGAGCTTTGCTAGCAAAGGCGATGGGACGCGCCTTATCCTCCCCTGGGGGCAGTTGAGACAACACCGCTCCCAACCCATCCAACGACGCATCAACTGACAGGATGAAGGGTCTCGAAAAGTCGGGATGAGCCAACACAGTGCAGTTGAGAAGCTCACGCTTTAGCCTGTGGAAAGCATCCTCACATGCAGGGTTCCAATCCGCAACAGTCAGCTTCCTGAACAAGCCAGCACCCCTGCCAGACACACCAGGCCGCCCTTTCCTTTTCTGACCAGCTGTTAAGGCAAACAGTGGCTTAGCAATGGCTGAGCATCCAGGGATGAAGCTCTGATAGAAGAAGACCATGCCTAAGAAGGACTTAATCTTCTTCACAGACAGGGTACAACCATCCTCTTCCATCAGGGCCTCCTTTGGCATGTTTGATATGACGTCCACCTTGGCGGGGTCCACAGCAACGCCACTCTGGTCGATGACATGACCAAGAAACTTTACTGACCTCCGCAGCAGGTGACATTTTTTTGGGCTCAGCTTGAGGTTACTGTCTCTCAACTTTTGGAAAACTACCTGGAGCCTATCGAGAGCCTCTTCCTCAGTGGGGGCAAAAACTAAAAGGTCATCCAAGTAGCACAGCAGACTGGTAAAGTTGAGGTCACCAAAAATGCTCAACATCATATGCATGAAAGAAGCTGGGCTGTTGCAAAGCCCCTGTGGCATCCTGTTGTATTCGTACAGGCCAACCGGTGTCGTGAAGGCTGTGTACCTCTTGTCTTCCTCACACATGGGAATGTTGTAAAAGCCAGAGGTCAAGTCCATCGTGCTGAAGAATGCATTACCTCCAAGCGCTGCAAGACAGTCTGCTTGGTGTGGCAGTGGATGGGCATCCTTCAGAGTCCGCGCGTTCAGCCACCTGAAGTCCGTACAAATCCTCAATCCACCATCCTTCTTCCAAACCATGACGAGAGGGGACGCATACTCACTGACGGACTTGCGAATGATCCCCTTCTCTTCCATGTCCGTGAGCACCTGACGGAGCTTTTGGTAATGAGCAGGTGGCACTCTCCTGTATGGCATGCGAAATGGGCGGTCATCTGTCAACCGAATGCAGTGCACGAACCCTTTAGCTTCACCACAGTCAAGTGAATGTCTGGAGAAAATATCCGCATACTGATCAACAAGCTCAACGAGTCTTCTTTTACAGTCAAGGCTGGCGTGGCAGGAGTCGATGTCAAGGTCACTCAAACCTAAGTTGGACAGCCTGTTCTTGAAGTCAGCATCTGTGGTAGGAGGCCTGCCGACTTGTTCTGACTTCCTGCTTTCCACCTCACAGGAGCCCTGCTGGATGTCGAAGTCTTCTACTGCAATACAAGGGGACACATCAGCGATCTTTGAGTTGCGCTTCAGGGTGATTGGTTTAGATGAAAGATTGGTGATCTTCATCGGCACCCACCGATCTCTCCACATTGGCGTGATGACCCGCCCAACCAGGATGTCTCTTGGTCTTGACTTAGAGGAACAGGGCTCTACAATGATTGTGCTGCCAGGAGAGACCGGCACATTGCTGGGTAGCCTGCCCCACACCAGGTGTTCTTGACAAGGGAGCAAAGTGACAGTGTAACCCTTCTAAAATGTAGAATAGAGTTGGATTACTATAATGATTGCTTAGGCCAATGGGATTACTGTAATGATTGCTTAGGCACAATGGTACTTTCTTTGAGAAACAAGAACGCTTCCCTTTTAATAAAAATATGGGAAGGATAAGCCAAACATAAAATATACACTTTTGAACGTTTGACACAAATCTTACCCGGGTAAGTAGAAAATAAAAAATATAAATAAAATCACAGCTGTGTTGTAAAGTTATGAATTTCCCCCCTGGTTTCAGTCACTTCAGTTCAGTTCCAGTTTTTTAGTTCAGTTCGGTCCACTGAGAAAGTGGAGTGAGTTTGTCCTACCGCACAGTTGATGATCTGTGTGTGTATGTAAGTGTGAAGTGTCGAATTCTGCAGGCGCCGTATCTTTAATTCTTCACTGGGCTGTGGCTCGCCATCGACATCTCGATCCAGGCTCCAACATCCAGGTTGTTCAAAGGTTCAAAGAGGTCCAACCAAAAAAACCTGACCTACGTGAAGTAAGGTCAGAGCATTCGTTTAGCTTTTAATCGTGAACTATATAATATAATTCATTTTAATTCTTATCTCATTAACTGAACCAGTATGATGTTCAATATCGGTAACAAACAACTTCAAAATATTCTTAGAGATAATTATTGAAAATCTCTTCAGTATAACAACATCAAAATATCTCACTTAGTTATTAGAACACAAAATAACTCACTTTGTGTACCTTTTGCCACGTGACAGTATGTTCAGGCACAACTCGATTGAAAGGAAATTCTAATTTGGCTTAATGTGCATAAAATACACGAATAAAGGTGCTAAACCAACACATTTCTCAGTTAAGTGCGTATTAATAATACAACCCAACTTATTACACAACACTGGAATAAATTTGCTGCTTTAAAATATCAAGCTAATTGTATATTAGCGTGGGTGAAACGGCATCTGCCATTTTGGTAGTTAGCGTCTCAGCTAGCGCTCCGTGTTAGCTAGTGTTAGCGACTAGCGCTTAGCATGTTAAAAACGATCGCTCACCGATGCGTTTTCTTGGTGAGGGAGACGTCAGGTCTCTCCGACTGCACTCCCACAGGTCCAGGGCTCCACACTGGGTTGTTCCAATGAATTTTTAATCCGTTTTGTTGACTTTTATTTTAGTATTTTGACAAGGTAGGTATCGTTCTCCGTGAAAGGTTCACTCTCTCTCCTTCCAGCAGCTCAAGGTGAAGTGAACTCCGTTCCGCGCAGGTCAGTAGTTTGAGCTTGTTGCTGATTGGCTGACATCACGTCTCAAAACCATCCCCTTCCGAATAACTTCCTATTTATTTTATCTTTATCGCAATTTAATTGCTTTTTTTTAGACGAATATCAATTTTTTAATCTTTAATATTAATGACTGATTTCATGAACTTAATTAAATATGAATTCAGCTCTTTTTTAATATGGATTTTTAACCTTGGTTACAACAGCATGGGGTAGTTTCACTGTGCCAACTTTGTCAGGGACTTCATCACCCCTCCATCTGGTGGTACATGACATCATGTCCAGGAAATGCTCATACTCAAGAAGTGAATACTTGCAGCCTGCAGATATGAGCTTCCAGTAATCAGTGTTGCCTTTCATGGTGCGCATTAGGTGCTTGAGAACATTTGAGCCAATGATGAGGTCATCGTGTTGGCCAGGCACAACTAGAACAGGGACAGTGCATTTCACTCCGTAAACAGTCAGTGTCAGGTCATGTATACACTTTGGGTGGGTCTGCTTTCCTCCACATCCGACTAACACTATCCGCTCTGCTGACTGAGGTTCCCCCACAAGAGCACCAGCTTCTCTGAGCACACCTTCGGCCTCCTCATTCAGAGTACAAGCCATGGATCCTGAGTCTATCATGCCCTTCAGTTCAACCCTGTCATTCACTGCAACCTGAGTGTAAAACAACTCACTGAAAGCAGGTACCTCTGTTGATCTTTGAACCACAATTTGGTATCCTTCTGGCTTGGCTGAACAGGTGTTAACATAAAGAAGCTCGAGATCAGACACATCGCCACTGAGGGTTTCTTGATCTCCTCCCACACTGCCCCTCTCCAAGTGTGGGTGTTCTAGTTTTCCGAAGGCCGACTCTGGTTGACATCAGCCTGACCAGGTAGCCTCAGACCCTGTCTGCTGCAGTCCCTCTTCCAGTGGCCTGGGCTAAAGCACGACAGGCATAGATTTTCCCTTCTGCAATGCATGAGTGTGGAATGGTTGGTTTCACGACCGACTCGACAGACCCTCCTCTGGAGAGAGCCCCGAGCAAACTGCCCAGATGAGACCGGTGCAGGGGCTGCAGCCTGCATATTTTGGCGCGCTATCATGCGGTCCAGGAGTCTGATCAGGGCATGCATGCCGTTCACATCAACAGCCGAAGCAGGAGTCAAATCAGGCTGGCGGTGAAGTGGCTCATGGCTAGGCTGAGTTGCTGGGAGGAATGATGATGACTGTGTGAACTGAGAGGTAGAAATTCACACTGGGCGGGGAAACACTGGCTCTTGAGGAAGACTGGAGGAGGAAACAGTGGTCGAAGCTGGAATAAACAGAGCTGCTGAGGGTGAAAGCTGAGGAGCAAGGGCTGAGGCTGGTGGCATGCTGACCATTGTTGCAGGTGCACCCTGTGAAGCAAACCCTGATGAAGAGGCAATCTGTGAAGTGGGACTGACCTGCACTGGTTGCGATGCCTCTCTTTCCTGTGACAATCCCGTCTGTGTGTGGCAGACTGGATGTCTCTGTGGGGTTGGAGGATAAACTTGGGTGCGTGTCCTTAGCTCGCGCTGAAAGCTGTCAATGCGTTCTTGAACTTCACCCGTTGTCCACTCTTCAGCTGCCTTGTAGCTGAATCGGTTGAAGAGGATCGGGTCTGGACAATACTTGATGAACATCATTGACACTTCCCGGCCTGGGTCCTCAAAGCTACGACCCTGTCTGCGTAAGCACTCGTCTGCAATGTCGATAGCATTATTCAGCCTGATCCAGTACTCCATCACACCCTCATGCTGTGCTGGCTTAGTGTTATAGAAGTCAGCCATTGGCATGGAAGAGTAAGTCAGCTCACCAAAGTGTTGTTTCAGAATGTCAAAGATCAGTCCAGGCGTCTGGGTATGGTCAAGTGAGAGGTTATGGCGCAGTGTGACCCTGACTACATCCTTTGCCTTCCCCATTAGCTTAGCCAATATCTCTTGTGACTGCCCATGTTTTGGTATGTTTCTTTTAGTAAGATACGTTTCCACCATTTCTACCCACTCACGAACAGAACACTTATCGCTGCCATCACCTCTAAAAATTGGTGGTTCCTTAACATCAGACTGCATGACAAGTTTAACACCGGACAAATTCAGCTCAGGAGGTCTGTGTTCGGCAGACATAGGTTGTCTTGTCACCCTGCAACTGAGCAGCAATCGATTGGCCTATCTGGTACGCCAAATCTGAAATGAGGGCACCCAACTCAATGTGAGATGCTGAAGTTTGTAACTCACATGATGGAACCGGAATGCGAGTGGAACAACCCCCTGGCGTCCCTAAACCACCCACTCTAGGTGTCTGAACCCCTTCATTTAGAAACCACCCTCTCACAAAACTCAAATTTGTGTAAACCTCTCCAGCTCCCTCTGAAGTAGCTGCTGGCTCCATGTTAGCAAAAACAAATGCACAATAGGTAATTATCCTCAAAAAAAACTTCAAGTAACCACACACTGTACCGATTCACATCAAAATATTTTTCACTCAAAGCTTGAAAATATGAAACTCAGGCCAAAAGTTAGCTGCATTCAAATTAATGTCCCATACAGCTAAGATCGACCAACTTGTGACAAAGGTGAGTATGCTGAGCTCCCACGGCGGTCGAAAAGGCGTCGACGTCTGAAGAGGTCACGGCACCAATGTAACCCGTGTGTGCGTGCTTCTCTGCGTTGTGTTCAATAAAAACACGGGAAACAGATCTCGAGTCTCAGGTCCTGCTTTACTGGCCGATTTCTGTGGTACATGAAAAAGAAATTAACCCGTGTGTACAAAGGACTAAAGAATTAACCCGTGTGTACAAAGGAGCCAGCCGCTCTCCTGGAGAGAAAAAGTACATTAATGGGGGTAAAGTAGCGAGAACACAACAAAGTAGCGCTTACCTCCATGAACGGTCAGAACAGTTCTGACCCTGCGTCGCCACGGCAACCACGTCCCCACACACACACATACACACGCGCATTGAACACACGCACACACATGCACACACAGGCAGGAAATACAACCACAACACAACAAGAACGCGTATTTTGGTGAAATTCATACTGTACATGAACACTAAATATCACCAACTGCTACACATACATAAGGGTCACTTGTAAAGACAACCTTGCAGGTGCAACACAAGCAGTGAAATTGCAACATTTCTCACAGATGGCAGATCTGTTGAAATGCAAATGCATTATTAAAGACATGTCTAAATCAGACAGAAAACATGTCCATACTACATTATGGGGAAGCTTTTCTAACCAATACACACCAATGAGAGCACACTCTGGCAGTCTTAAAAGTATGATGCTTCATATCCTTGTTTTATCTTTTCACTTTCTTCTCATGGGCTTAGAAAGATCAGACATTTAGCAGTAGTTTACCAACACTTTGTTGTGGTATTTAGAATACGGTACCCTTTTCGCACACTTGGTGAAATACAGTCAAGTAAACTGTTTATCTGAATGCACAGAAATAACACAATGATGCGTAAAATATTAAAGTCTTATTGTGTGGAGTTTGCATGTTCTCCCTGTGTCTGTGTGGGTTTTCTCCGGGTACTCTGGCTTCCTCCCACCACCCAAAGACATGCTCATAAGGTTAATTGGTGATTCTAAATTGGCCTAAAGTGTGGGTGTGAATGGTTTTCTGTCTCTCTTTGTTGGCCGTGCGATGGACTGGCGACCTGTTCAGGGTGTACCCCTGCCTCTCGCCCGATGACAGCTGGGATAGGCTCCAGCAGACCCCCATGACTCTTAACAGGACTAAACGGTTATGAAGAAGAGAAGATGAATGAATGAATGAATGTATTATCAGACTCTCCTGACTCTTAAATCACTGCACGCATCTCAAACATCAGGACTGATATGTTTATAAATTTACAGCTGAGCACAGCCCATTTTCTTCTTAAAAATGACCACAAGCAACTCTCCCCCAAAAAATCAAAAAAAATCAGTGGTTTATGATGTCTTCATTTTTACATTTTTATATCTTTTTAACAATAATTCTTTATATAGACATAAACACACAAAAGGACAACTCCAGAAACGAGTTTTGGATAGGGGTATGCTCATCACACATAATTTGTGGTAGTTGCCGACAGCTTCAAAGTCTTGTATTCATGTACATTACATTATTACATAGCCTGCTGGCTGTGAGCTATCAGACCCTTCAAACATAACTGTTGCCAGTCTGCCACCAATACATTTCAAAAAGGGGGACCAGATCTTGTAAAAGGCCTCCATATTAGATCTGGACCTGTAAGTCATTTATTCCATTCATATAATGTGAATAATAAGAAGGTATTTAATTTTAATTGGGAAGCTGGAATTTCTGAGTTCCCACTTAGATGTTTCTGCTGGAACACTACCACTAGTCAGATTTCCAAAAAGCTGGACAAACAATACTCAAAATGAATGCTCTGCACCTTTTGTTAAGCACACAAATGCCAAAACAACACTTTTTCGTTTGTATGTGTAAAAACCTAGGGTATAGTGACTCACAGGAGCACACAGCAGTGTGGTGTTTTCTTGCCACAGCGTGTCGACTTGCAGGGCAGTGTCAGGATGAACAATGGCAATGTGGAGAGAAATAATGATAGATGCAAAACTGAAAATATACAATTCACAAGTGATGCCGTACCGATCAACTCAACCATAGTCAGGGGAAACTGTTTCTCACTGTTTATTATCTTGCCTCTTACCTTCATGCTTTTTGCTGCTTCTCCTTCTTCGTTTGTATTTTACCTCCCTTCTACCCTTGCATTCTCCCATGCTTTTCTCTCAAGCTGGTATAGTTTGCTGATTAAATATTTGGGTGGGGGGTACTGGGTGCTGGAAGGCCTAAGCTAGGAGGATCAGCAGAGGAGAGGCTGCAGTTGTTGTGGATTAGCTGCTTGTTTTATTATAATACCACTGCCTGCTTGCTTGGGTTTGGTTGCTCAGGAGGCAAGTCAGAAATCACGATTTCCTAAAAAATGCACAAGTAATGCAACTCATCAGTGCTGAGCTGTAGCTTCACTAAAAGAGGCTGGAATGGCAAAATATTCTCCGGGATGAATATATATTTCCACAGCATTAAACACAGCATTTAAACATGCAACAGAAAGAAATGGTTTGACCCACGCGGCCTCAACATTCCAAATTAAAATCTTACATTACTTTTGATTGATCCATATTAAGGGCAAGTTGCATTTTGCTGGGTGCGGCCAAATTATGAAACTACCCCTTAAAAGTTTGCCTTTTCACCCATCACCCTTTGCCTTATGTTTGTTTTGTTAGTTGTTCCAAACTATTGATAGTTTTCTGAATGGCATTTAACTATTTAAAAACTGGTTCCATCTTTAAATACACCCTTATATTTGGTGTATAACATAATGTGCT
Organism: Planiliza haematocheilus; assembly: GCA_005024645.1. Lineage (NCBI taxonomy): Eukaryota > Metazoa > Chordata > Actinopteri > Mugiliformes > Mugilidae > Planiliza > Planiliza haematocheilus. The sequence continues at coordinate 718,488 of SRSE01001101.1, read as the reverse complement.
TATAATTAAATCAGTATTTTAAAATGTTTTTCTGCCCATTTTTACAGCAAGCCACTACAAAATACATAACATTTGACAGTAACTGTTTTCTTGCATAGGGCGTTTATAAAAAGTTCAAGCTCAAAAAGAGATCTTCCAAAACACTTACCTCACTGTACTTATGGCATATGTTTGGAAGACACACATGTGCACACACTGAACATAGCAACAACAACAACAATTTTGCTAATGCTTGTTGTTTGCCTTTCCTTGTGTTTTCTGTGGTTACATGTCTTTAGAATTTGGAACAATATGAGCAGAGCAAAGAGAAATTCCACCATGCTGCCACCGTGATGGAAGCAAATGTCAGGTAAGACATATACACATGCTCACATTGACAGTCTTATTTGATGTCCAAAATTAAGAAGATATTACCATTTTGAGCCTCTGACACCTGCCCACCAAATCACACATACATGTGAGCATTCACACGGTGGACCAATAAATAACAGTAGATAGTAATCTTCTCTTTCTCTTGTTTTTAAATACATATTCATTCTCTGGGGCAAAGTGACTAATGTGATAAATGTTTTAATTGGCTTCTTTAATTAAGCTGATTTTAGCAATACCCATCCTCGCGTCTCACTGTGGACATGTAATGAGCCACAGGAGGGAATAGGCAGCTTGTAATTGCCACTGCTGTCTGTAGAACACACAGGTGTAATCTGCATGAAAAACCAGGCAGCGTTGTTAAATTAAAAAAATAAAAATAAAAAAAGAGCAAAGGTATCTGAAAGATGCAATATTTATGGGTGAGGGCATGTGTATTTCTTATCCACAAAAGCAGGATTTTGCTTGTGGCTTGCTTTAGGTTTTTTGAAGTTTATCTGTGTTTTTCACATGTGGGCATGAATTTTTTAACATTCATACCCACATGAGAACTTGTGAAAGTTGTTTTGTACAACCGGTCTAATGAGGCTACAACCAGTTTTCCTACAAGAGAATGAGGAAATGTATTTAAAAAAAAAAAAAACGATCTGAGGATTTTATGAGCTGATATTTGATGTTTCAAATCAAGATTGATTTGTCCCTATTCATTGCCAACATTGATCTAATTCAGAAGAATGACAAAATTAACTCACATGTTCAAGCTGTTGCTTACAGTGAATCCAGCTTTCCTCATCTTCACAAACTCTTGTCTGCTAATTTGCAAATGACATGTTTCTGTTATTCCGGAAACCTGTCACATCACCTGATGTTTACAACCGATCAGAAACAATCTGATCAAACTACAAGATGTTGAGGCATGTTTATTTTGATTAGACCATTATTCACATTACTATTGTTCAAGTACCAGTGTCAATGTAAACGCGGAAAGTGGAAACTGCAAGTCCAGCAGGACACGAAATGAGTCAGAAGATCATACAAATTTTACACATCCTCCAAGGTTTGTCCAGCTACCTTGATGGAAAATTATGTGTTGTTTTAAAAAGTATATTAGATTGTCATTCATGCTATAATCTAGTTTTTCCCTAAAGTCCAAGGAGGTTTAAGGTGTGATGGGGATATCTGTGCATGTGGTTTCATATGATTTCATATTCTGAATACATGGGGTGTACTCATCTGATCTCTGACCATATTTGGAGGTGGTCAGGATTTCAGTGTCCGTGTGCGTTGTCATTCTGTTAATTACTGACGCGGTCACGTTGCTGTAGAAGGACCAATGTGTGGTTAAATTATGTATTTCCTCAATCACTGGTGTCTTTATTTTTTTAGTTTTGTGCAGGTCTAACTATAATAACTTACCTTGTATGAACAAGTGACATACACATAAAACATCATCGTTCTCGGTTCTGGAGCAGCAGAGGCAGCAGCTGTTAAAATATTCTACTGCACCCCAGATGAGCATGAAACTGAGATCAGATGTGGAGATACATTTGTAGATGCATACATTAATCAAATCACAAAGTCTGAAGACCTGTAGCTAAAGCTGGACACTTACGGTCAGATTGCCCAGATCAGATCTTAATACTGAACAGGCCCAAAGAGACAAACGGAGAGAGATTTCTCTATATTTCAGAAGTTCACTGCACAGCAGATGTGTAGAGAGATTTCCATCGTACATTTTTCTTGTTTTATTGCCAACACTATCACACATCACTTGTGCCGCATATAAAAGTAATTACATATCCAACTCATCTATAGAAGAAAGAATGTACAATTTCAGATACAGTACAAATATCAGATGTCCCATGTCAGTGCAGATCATCAGAACAATTCAGATGTTATACTCTATGCTAATCATAAAATACATGAATTAAATGTGATATAGTTACAGTGTATACATTATGTGAAGAGGTGGACCTGCAATAGCCTCACAAAGGCAGCAGTCACTGAAAGTCAAACTGAGGTAGGACCTCGACAGTCCGTCAATAGCACTCATACTAACTTCAGAGATTTCAGCATTAGTTCAGACTAGCTTAACATTATGACTGCTGCCCTCTATTTATCAGCTGCCACAAGAAAAAGGAGAGATGCTAAGTGGTCTGTGGCATACACTGATGCAGAGATTGCTTTACCTGACTGATATCCACTTAGCAAAGGCATTGTGCATTTGCTAACTTAAGCATTCTGTTTTTAGCTGTGGAATTACAGGAGGACTGAAAGAGACATGAGGATGGTAACAGTTGTGTTTTTAGTTGGGATACATTTTGTGTGTGAAAGTGCCTGCTCTTCAGCTTAAAGTTTAAGAATGAGAGCTAGATGGAGACAACATGTCAGACTTCTCCAGTCAGTATTGAGGGCATTTTAACAAGGCCAGCTGTCTGTTACAGTAGTAGTCGGACTAGCTTTAATAGCTGCCCTTCGTCAGATTTCCCCAAGCCTATGTCAGAGGATAGCAGCTTACAGAGATCACTTGGTGATCAGGCTTGAAACATTGACAAGCCAAGTCTGGAGACCAGAATTTAGCAGCAAGCTACTTGGCAGACTACTTACTGCACTGTAAAAGAAAAGCCAATCTAAACATAGGTGAATGGTTTGCTCTGCTGAATATCATATTTGTGCATTACATACTTCCGTACTTTTAGCTGGCTGGGCGACAATAAAGTCATAGAGCAGCTTGATTCTGAAAAGAAAGTAAAGCAGTGTGAAAGCAAGTGTGGCTTGAAAGTCACTGGTGAGTGCATGGGAACTGCTATTGTGTCCTAATCTGTTGTTCTTCAGACAAAAAACGCTGAAGACGACCAAGCACGGATGACTGGTATGGTATGGCACTTATTGCTTTCCAGTGTTAGTGGAAGCAGTTTTCTTTTATCTATGCCAGTATACTCTGCCTATTTCACACTATGTACTGGATGGTATTAGATGTTTAACCAACTTTCCAGCCACAAGCTGTACCTTTAGATCTTTGGCAGCTACCTCCTGCAGTTTTTTTACATGATCAGCAATTTATTGGGTATTGAGTATTGACAACAAGGCACATACATATTAATGCTGTATTTTATGTAAATTCTGTAAGCACACACAGGAAAAGTGTGCACAATGGTAATGGATGGCCAGTCAATAGAAAGCTACAAATCAATGGCATAAATAAGCCACCATCTATCTGCCCCCTGCAGGTTTTAGCACAAACTGAATAAATATTTCTGTCTGCATTAAATGTGGTGATTTTGCGATCGCTGTTATGAAATATGAAATATGACCATAAAGGAACTCAAGGGGTTACTGGAATACATCTTCTAGTTCTAATCTCGTAGGTTGAATGGTTTAATGACAGTGTTGCCTAAGTAGACAGAGTACTATTACCCACTGCTTTAATGACAAATGGAACGTGTACTTTTTTGTTTGTTTGTTTGTTTGTTTTGTTTTTTGGTCATATTGGTTATGTAGGGTAACATACACTTTTTAAATTGTCTCGTTAGGGCACCACCTCCTGTTATCGTAGGAAGAACACGGTTTCAATCAGTTTATCAGTCTCGGTTAAATCATTTGCATATCTGAAGGATGAATCCTTTACTACAAATTTTACCAGTCATTCTCTGCCGTAAACAACACCACAAACAACTTCTTAAGTGTGAATAAATATTTATTTAATAAAGTGAAAACTATGAATAAATGAGGGAGTAATAGAATATGCATGGATAATCAAATAAAACGAATATGTTAAGGTATGGAATTATTAATTTCTGGAGCGATGGTGAGAGATGGAGATGTTTTAAGATTTAATCTAAAGGGAATGGATTTGATACCTAATCTAATCAGTCTTCTCTAAAAGATGTTAGTAGGGAGTTTCAAAGTAGCACCAACTCTTTGTCTTAAGCGGTAGGAACAATTCGGCCTACTTTTCCGTAGAGTCTTCTCGGCGTCGGTGATGGCGGAGCGTCGGTGTGACGAGTTGGTGACGATAACGGCACAGCTGATGCGGGTCTCTCTTGGACCGGTAGATAGGACTCGTTGCTTGGTCTGCAATTCCAACACCCAACTTCGCTTGAGAGCGTTGTAGGTGTTCAGTCAAAGGCAGTAGACACTTGGCAATGTCTTTGTTTTTAAAGAAAGAATCCGGATCGTCACGTCTTCTTGATGTCGTTGCTATGGCAACAGCTTCTTGGTTTCTTGATCCGTCGAAGAGATTGGGTCTTTCTCTGATATCCCAGCTATCTACGCTGGCTAACTTATAACGATGTTGATTAGTACTTCGGTTCGTAGAGTATAAAAATTAATAAAGCTAGAAAAATATTTAAGTCACTATAAAAATTGTACGTCGGGGAAAAACATCCGATGAGAAACAATAGAGATTGAAATATTCAAGTTGTTCTTAAAACAAAGTTATTAAGTTTAAACGTGACTAAGTACGTAAACGGAAAATGGAAATTAAACTTAGAATGTGCTAGAAAGCCGAAAGTGCAAAAGAAAGATAGTGTAAAAGTGAGTACAAAAGTAAAGTGTCCAAGAAAAAGTAAAGTAAAAGTGCGGAGAAAAGGGAGCGTCTCTCTGGTTTTATGAGTTAATTATTCAGGGCGTGTGTGGATCGGATTTCCAAATTCTTCGCGCGGAAAGGGAAGGGAACGCCTACTCCTTTGTCTTGAGACGTCTTATTGCCTGATCTTCTTAACCTATTTTATATTAGTACTAAATGTAACCATTCCATCACTCATCATGGCTCGTTAGCAATGTTTTCGTATGCGACAACACTCAGCGTTACAACACGACAAGATGACGTATCTGAATGGCAAAATCAAAATAATTCAAAAGCATCAATTAATTAATAAATTCATGTTCTCTTTACAGTGACATTTTGCTAGTAATAAAAAGTTGTGGTTTCTAAAATAACAATTCCAATAGTTATGGTTTCATGTAAAAGCTACTATTAGTATAAGAACATATCTAAAGTTCTACATGCTTTAACTTCAACAATGATTAAAAGAGAGGGAAAATACTTTTAACGTTAGCCACTTGATGGCAATGTTGATACTTCTTTTCTGTGACCAATTATATGAATTTGGGATAACTTTATCGTACAAGGATCAAAATAGTCTCATTGTGATCGTTAGCACTTTCTGAACAACAATATATAACTTACCAGGTTATTGCAATTTCGATAGTCATATTCTCAAACATAGGCTCTTTTTAGAGAAGAGAAATACAGGTCAGAGTCTGGTTTTGGGGGAAGTTATTTACGACCCCTTATCTGTTTCTCTTCCTTGGTCACTCTTGGAGAGGGGAGCAAGAAGGTGTTTGGTATATTTGCATGTGTGTGTCTCTCAAAAGGAAGGATTAGTACATCACAAGCTTAAAACATAATAAAAATAACATTCAGTCTTCTAGACTTTATCCACATGGAATGAAAGTAATTTAATTCAGTCTTTGTAGTTCCTGATATCGCATTAATGTTCTTTCGATTCAGAACTAATTAGTCCAGAAACCAGAGTGGGGAAATTCCACAGAAGTGTAAATCTGTCTATTTTGCCTTAGGTGACGTCCTCAGCATTAGGGAGTTCCGTTAGCGTAGGTCTGTCCAGCATCTGGACATGGCACATTTATAGCTATGGGTGTAAAAGGTTGATCTGTTAGAAGAGTTCTTCTGCAAAACAACTCCGTAAATTCAAATTCCAGAGAGGGGGAGAATTGAGAGGAGTTCAGGTTCCTACAGTTATTATCCTCAAAATATAACCAGTAGAAACGTGTTTTCATATTGTATAAGAGAATCCTTTAATTTATCCCACATTTTGAGAAATGGAAGAGCAAGCGTGAAAATTAAGTGAAATAAATATATGTTTGATATTTTCTAAAACCAAATTATATTTTATGACAAGAATGCTTTAAAATGGTTTTGTAATGTAATTTGGTGAAATGCAGGCAGTATGGGCAGCCAAACAACACAAAGTTAATCAAGTGAAAATGTTTTGTACTGGAGAAGTGCATATACATCTGAGCCAATACAGAACTGACAAAGGATTAGTAAAAGTACGAGGCATTTAGGGGAACAAAGTACTGCACTCCAATGTTTACGAGAATCAAAGTGAACTCTGAGTAGTGGTATACAGAGTGCCTTCTCTTCCTTGTTGCGGGTGTGATAGGAAAGGAGAGATGGGGGAGGATGAGTTAAGGAGGGTACAGATACAAGATAGGCGAGAAGAGGATGTGTGCCCCTAGTCAATTGAAAGCCTGTCAGGGTGCAGGTGCATACAAGCTACAAGCTAGAGATAAGAGGCTACCCTTTCTCTCTGGCTGTTTTCCTCCTAACCTCTCATGCTTTCTCTCTCTCTCCTCTCTCTCTTGTTATCGCCTCTCTTTTTCTCTTCTTCACCACCAAACAGGCATTAATCAAACTGGTGATGGTAAAGCAGATTTTCAGGGATTGTGACTATCCAACTTGTCAAATGCCATTCCCTGCCTCAGTGGATAAGGATGGCCCTGTTTAACCAACAGCTTCTCGATGTCTTATTGATTTTCTCATCAGTGGAGCTGTCTGTTATTTAGAAAACTGTGAAAATTGCAGAATGGTAAATCTGCAAATCTCCTTGAATAGGATTAAATCTAATTGGAAAGCATTCACCAAATGATAGAATAGAAATTATAAATACAAGAGCTAGCAGACATCTTCTCATCACTTGAAAAACATTTTTTTGGGCTGTCTAAAACCAGTCCTTATTTACTAAAGAGTGTGTTAAATTGTCTTGCGCTGGATTTCAATGTCCAAATATTTGTAAAGGCAATGCTCCTTGTAACAGTGTTGTGCTCAGTCGGAATTGTGATGCTGCACTTTGGACTGTCGGATGGTTGGCAAGACGGGAGTAAGTTTGGTGGTTGAGATACGAAGAACAGCACAGTGATAGCAGTTGGTCATTTTGTTTCTCAGTCTGCTTTTCTGTAATGCAAAGTGAGTTATTGTGAATTTCCCCATAAAAAAAATATTAGCTATGCTGAATGATTGTCTTTTTTTTCTAGGACTTTATGAGGCTCTGTTTTACGAAGTAACCATCTGAGAAAGGTTTTCCATGCCGGGTAATGTTTTACTAGCTTGGACAAAAGCTGTAGAACTTTCAGACTAGCTGTGGTTTACTGAACTTTCTGCTCTCATTCGGCACCTGTGTAGGCCTGGCGTTCAGTATAGTTGTGTCGTCGAATATTATACTCTTTCATTACAGCAACAGTTTCTTTGCATATTAGTCAGACGCACTTCTCTTTATTCCCTATGAGGAAATGTTAATTTTTCCATCGTGTCAGAAATGTTGTGGACTCGCATGGTATCTTGCGCATCTTTGCTCACCTGTGGCAAAAGTCTTCTTAAATAAATAAATTTTAGCTTGTGGACCACCAGCAGGAGATGGACGATGGGCAGATGGACCACAGGCCGTAGTTTGGGCACCCCTGTAATTAACTGATCTCTGAAAGCCACTGTTTTTTTTTGTTTTTTTTTAACATTAATTTGTGTTACACTCTTCAACTTCGTTTCATGTTTAGTCAGTGTTAGAAAAAGTAAAAGTAGTAAGAAATAAAAAAAACTCAGTGGCTGCAAAAACAGGCAGCCACTAGTACAACAAAATCTTGAAACAGAGAAACAGTGATGAAATTATTCTTACTGAGTAAGTCACATTTTTAGAAATTAACCACACAAAACTGAGTCATCTAGAACTGATCTTGGAAGAAAACACTGTCTTCGAATTTGACTCTGGTAATCAGGTTGATATGATATCACAAATGTTTGTAGCTAAATTTGCCATCATCATTTTGTCATAGAGGTATTTAAGGATAATACTAATCTGAGTTTAGTTTAAGAAATGTCTCATACATGATGAAAACAAAACCAACACTAATTCAAATTTATTGGAGTAGTTGGGCACACCCTTAGAGATAGGATAGGGTGATAGACTTCAAGCTTCCTCTGGATGTCTATCGGCCTGTTCAGACCTTGCATTAAAATCTGATCTAGGTGATCCCATCACGTAAAAGACAGAGAATTTGAGAAATCTGATCTCTGACTACATTTGGAGGTGGTCTGGGTGGCATGCGTGTGTACATATTCTATTGGTTGAGTCAAGTAATGTGTGACTCTGTCATTAAATAACGTGTCAGCATGTGGTTTATTATTGATGCGTTCATGTTGATGTATAAGGAGCTGTGTTTGGTTACATTACGTATTTCCTCATTTACCGATGTTTTCATTTCCCTTTATTACTGGAGATTACGGGGTATGTTAACGTGTATGGCAAAGACATAACGCTCACACAAAAAACAGTGTTGTTCTCAGTTCTGGAGCAGCAGTAGAAGTCCATTAGAGATAACTGCTGTTAAAATATTCTTCTTTGCCCCAGATGATGTCTGTTTATTACTTAGATAGTGAGACGCATTGGGAGACCTATGTTAATGCCAGGTCTGGACACTAATCCTAAACTGTACCTAAAGCTTATGATTGGATAGCCCAGATCGGATCTTTATGCAAGGTTTGAACAGGTCCACAGTATCGATGTTTACGAGGCATGGCCGCTTGAGCCACATGGAAACCTGGGGGTAGTCACAGAATTTGCTGCAGGGATTACATATCTTGAAAGGCCTGGGAACAGTTTAGGATCCTCTCATGAGGAACTAGGATGTGTTGCTAGGGACTGGGACACCGGGAATAACATGTCTGTTGCCACCGTGACCCAACTTCAGATAAGCGGCTGAAAAAGGATGGATGTAAGTTTAAGTCAATAATCTTTCTCTTTTCACAAAATCTGTCGTTACCAGTGTATAGAATAGCAACTGACACATAATACAGGTAAATAGCAAATTTGGCTGCCACATAAGGAATTATCTGAATTGCCATTAAGGGGTTTTGTGCAACACTTTTTTCTTTGCTTTTTTTTATTTCACACTTGAAAATTCTGTTGTGACAATTTGACACTGAAATATTCAGGCAGTGTTCTTACCCAAACAAGTCAAACACTATCAAAAAGGGAGAACATAATTGGCATAACAAGCCAAATCTTGCAACATAGTGTGTTGGCTCACATGCAGGATGTTCTTCAAGACAGTCACAGTATTGGATTCCTTTCATTTTCTTCCTTAGGCACTACATTCTGTGAGATGTTAACAAGATTTTCTAATTACTTGCTGGAAACACAGTAGAGATACCAATACTTTGTAGTTGACAGGATAGAAATAAAATGGCGCATAGGACAAACAATGCCTCATATGTATAGCCAAAGCCATTAAGGAAAACACAAAAACATGGTTTTGAGGCGATAAAAGCATCTTCCTTATCAGTCTTGTAGCTTTGCCAGGGGCTTTTGTAGTTGCTGGTGTTTTGTGTCTTTTCCGTTTTCCAATTTCTCGCCTTTCATTTCACTGCCTCGCTTTGTCTTGGGAAGCTGTGTGGTCCAGAAGTCTGAGGCCTCTGTGTTCTGCACTCCTCCGCCTTCGCTGCCGGAGATTAAAAATAATGGGCAGCACCATTAATTAAGCAGCTAATCTTACTGTTTATGTTTTGTCTTATTTACCGCTCACAGATGTGTGGAGAACTCCCCCAAAAATAACTGCCTCACACATTAACAGCAACAACCTCATACATGGCTCAACGGTCTGTCAGGGACGCCACTTTACCTCATTCTAGCTATAAAAAAAAGCCAAAGGACACATCCCTTCTCTCTCTTTATTTATTTATTTATTTTTCTAAGCGCCTCAGTTAATATTGTTGATTTAGGACCTCACCTTCAATTTTGTGTAGCATGTGGACAGAGCTTTTGCTTTTGCTGCAGCTGAACCAATTTTCTGCTTCAAGCGCCTTTAATAAACCATGTAGCACTATCAGGAGGCTTTGGCTTCCCTGATGAAGGCCATTTATTTCAAATTAATGGAGAGTTCCTTATCTTCAGCGGCCTCAAACGGAGAGAGAGATGGCATGCTTTGGTGTAGTACTCTATGTTGTTAATGTGGTGATGGAAAAGGGGTGGGGGGGTAACAAAAAGTAAGAAAGGAGATGGAGTTGGAGAGAAGACAAAAACTGAAAGAAGACCGATTTAACAGGCATGATAAAGCATTGAAGGTTGTGTGGGGGAACAGAGTAATCTGATAGGCTGTCATCTTTTTAAAATGGGCTTCTGAGAAAATGCCAATAGATGCTTCATTCTGTCCCTTTCATCAATTTATCTCACTTCTTTCCTTTATATGTTTTTTTTTGTTTCCGTCTCTGTTCACTTTCTTCTTTAACATCTATCACCGATGCTCAGACAAACTCAATCATTGCATCCATGATACTTTTGCTGATGATAAAGTGTGGAAATGGATATACTATAACTGAAACGATGAGGTCAGCTCTCCTCCATGGTACAAAGCCAAAAAGAGCCTTTAATTTAGCTTTCAATTAAATCTGGTGTTAAATACTCCTCATAGAGAAAAGTATCTATGCAGGCACTGTGTGTCTGTGTGTGTGTGTGTGTGTGTGTGTGTGTGTGTGTGTGTGTCTGTGTGTGTGTGCATGAACAAGACTGCTTTTTGTTGATTACAGTGTACCGCAAAGTGTGTGCGGGTGTGTACATTTGTGCATGTGCCTGTCTATACCTGCGTGGGCGAACATAACTTGCTTGTCTCTGCTTCAATCAGTCAGAATCCGTTACAAAGAGGCACCCAGGCAGCAAGCCTGTCATAGTTAACAATCACACAGATAGACAGGCAAAGACAAATTATAATACAGCCCACATATCATATTAAGCACAGCTAATTCAATCTCTCAAAGCACACTTTTTCTGCTGTATTGGATCAAAATGATCCTACCCACTCAATTAAGTGTGATTTGGCGCTAATTGCATGATTTGCAATGAAGCACGTAGCATACACCCCATAGGTTGTTGAACAGGTTGCAGAGAGTGTAGATGTGTTTTTTCCTCTTTATCTTGCCTCGTTTAATCAGATCTTTTTTTCCTAGTGAATTTTATATATTTTTATATATATATATATTAATACAGCTTTTCTATCATTCTGTCTTGGCAAAGACTCATGGAAATGAGAAAGCAACTCTGTAATCCAAACTTTGAAAGTTATACAGTATTATTAATAGACTATTCTGTTGCAGTTGTCAAAATCACTATTAGGCACAACACATGTGCAGTCAATCAAAACACATTTCTCATTTCTAATATTTAATGTTCTGTAAGGACTGTGTAACTAGAAATAAAAATATTTACATTCAGATGCCAATAGAAAGAAACTGTTCTTGTGGGATAAGGTTTTGGTTCTAATGAACCGCAGCCTTCTGCCGGAGGGTAGCGGCTCAAGAAGTTTGTGTCCAGGGTGAGAGCGGTCGGCTGCAATTTTCGTGCCTGTCTCAGAGTCTGGGAGGCACACAGGTCCTGAAGAGAAGACAGATTGCAGCTTATCACTCTCTCAGCAGAGCAAATAATATGCTGCAGTGTGCCTTTGTCATTTGCAGTAGCGGCAGCGTACCAGACTGTGATGGAGGAGGTGAGGATGGACTTGATGATGGAGGTGTAGGAGTGCAACATCATTGCCTTTGGCAGGTTGAACTTCTTCAGCTGCCGCAAGAAGTACATCATCTGTTGTGCTCTTTTGATAAGGTCCTGTGTAATGTAACTCCACACCACCAACCTAGGAGTCACTCAGAATAATGGGGCGGGTGGGTCTGCGTTTCTCCTAAAGTCTCAGCACTCAGCTGTAGGTTATGAATGCCACACCAGGACCAGACGATCGATCTCCCAGCTGTAGGTGAACTCATCCCCATCAGAAATTAATCCAATGAGAGTTGTGTCATTCGCAAACTTCAGGACCTTGATAGACTGGTGACTGGAGGTACAGCTGTTGGTGTAAAAGGAGAATAGCAGAGGGTCACACAGAATGCAGCCTTGAGGGGAACCAGTACTCATGGTCTGAGAGTCAGAAGTGAGTTTTCCAGCGTCATATAGTGCCTCCTGTCTGACAGGAAGTCTGCGCTCCACCTGCAGATGGAGTCGGGCACATTCAGCTGGGAGAGCTTATCCTGGCTTAGGATCCTTTAGAGTCCAGGTGCTGGAGGATGAAGTAGATTTTGCCAGGTTTACTGCATCGTCTACAGACATGTAGACCAGGTTATGTAGGGGAACTGCAGGGGGTCCAGGGGTTCAGTGATGGCCAGGACAAGGATCTCAAATTACTTCATTACCACAGAGGTCAGGGCAACAGGTGTGTGGTCATTAAGTCCTGTTATCCTTGTTTTTATGGATATGGGAATGATGGTTCAGGTCTTCAAGTAGGCTGGCTGACTGTAGTGAGGTATTAAAAATGTTTCTGAACTGCTGATGGGTGGGACAGGTGGGAAGAGGCCTAGGCTCCTGCTGTGACAGTGCATCATTCTTTTCCTCCTTGGTCCATGCATCATGCTAACCTTCTAGTTTGTGGACCTACTGAGCCACAAGTGCCCCTTGTCAGGTGCCATGATAAATAGTCACTCTCATTAACACTTTCCGGTCTGTATCTGGGGTGGCTGTGGTTCTGTAGGTAGAGTGCGTTGCCCAAAAACTAAAGGGTTAGCCCTTCATTCCCTGGTACATGGACCATAGTCCTAAGTGTCTTTGTATTCTTTGCACTGAATCCTAATTTTCTAAATGTGTGTGCACTTGAATGCACAAATGGGTAGTATGTATGTGACACAGTGCCAAGGTAGAAAGGCGCTATATAAATACAAGATTTACAATTTACCACCAACTGCTACTAATTGGTCCACTGTGTTCACTGTCTGCTCCCTGTCATTTGATACTGTGGAAGTAGTGCACAGTGAATTTTTAGAGTTATTCTGCTGAAAATAACTGGGTCCTAAAAGATTATGAGAGTGAGAAAGAGAACACAGTAAAATTATTGGTTGTGCTGTAAAGCTTAGGAGAGCTCCAGATTTAATTGTCTCACTCTCTCTAAGCTTTCAAATAGGAACACTAAATGCTAGGAGTGTAACGGTACACACAAGTCACGGTTCGGTATGGTTTGGTACAACGGGAAAAAAGCAACAAAAACTCATATGTATAAATTTTTTTAATTTATTTTGAACACTAGACTGAAAAAACTGGAAAAGACCTCCTGTCAAGTAAAAAACGTATTGATGCACTTGTCAACTTCGATACACCACAGTCATTGTTTTGATACTAGTTTGTTTGAATCCAAGCCAAACTGATAATGTGAAAGTTGATATGAAAATCAGGAATGCCCAAATCTACACCCCACTTGTTTTTATTCTGATTGAAGTCTTCCTGTTTATAAGGTTTCAGGTCAACTGATTACATGGGCTGTGATTTAATATGGTCCAGAACAGGTGTGTGACAAGTGATGACTACACCATGCATTCAACTTCCTCAATGATCATCTCATATCAGTGGCATGTGTTCTCATTATTTCTTTCCTACCATCTAGCCATACAGTAATGTTCTTTAATCCCTCGTGTCCCCACACCTTTTTGTCATGGATGGCGTGCAGAGAAAGGACGCAGTCTGAATGTTATCAGCTTAAATGACATACATGGTATATTTCATTAATCAGTCTGAAAAAGTTTAAACTACCCCAATGCAGCTGATTAAAATCCCATGCAATCTGGATCTATTTATTCTGCCTGAGTTGTCTTTATGAAGAATTTTCATTCTGTTTGGACCTTTAAATCAATTAGAATCCATGTAAGCTCTATGTAAATATACCTATTGTCGCTGAGAAAATGATGAGTGGATGCTGCTATTTTGTCACTCCATTTATAACGCCATCTCTCTGTATCTCTGTGTCTTGTCTTTTTGCAGGGCTCGCAACACTAAAGCAGTGTGTCCTGACTTACAGGCTCAGATTTTATCCTGTTACAAGGAAAACAGAGACCAGACATTAAGGTGTTCAGACCTGGCCAAAGAATACATGAAGTGTATCAACGATGCAAAGAAGGTGAGAGCTTTTGTCAGCTATGGAAACGATAGGATTTCAAAAACCACAGAAGATCTGAAGGGTTAATATGTCTGGAACAAAAATTCTGTCACAGATTGTACTTAGTGTCAGGACACCCACAGAGCCGGACACAAAAACCCTAGATTTTACCTCTGAATCATTGGGATTGCTTTTGAAAGACATGAACAGCTTTAATGAAACTTTCTTCAAAAATGAGAAAAGTTGAAGTTGAAGTTAAACAACAACAACGTTCTTCATATGGTCCCTCAAAACCCCGAGGACTTTGGGAAGTTCAGGATATACAGTGGTATGAAAAAGTTTGGGCACCCCTCTAAGATTTCATAATAATTTGTTCTAACTTTATAAAAGACGATCACAGCAACAAGATTTTATTTCCTACAGAGATGTAGACATTTAAGTGTTTTCCAGACCAAAATTCTTAGAGTATCATTACAAAGTTTTATTATAATAAATTAAAATGTAAAAAATGGTATGGTGTTTGGGCACCCTTTTAATCACATTGATTTCAAGACCTGTAGGCAGGGCTGGATCAGTACCTCCAGGGGCCCCTGGGCACTGAAGTTCATGGGCCCCCTCCCCTCCAAAATACAAACACCCTCCAAAGTAGTAGAGTTGCTGCCCCACCAGACAGATTTACACAAGACAGACACACACGCAAAATGCTAAACGATGTATAAGTTGGGCTGGGCGATAAAATGATAATAATATATATCACGATAGACACGTGGTCGATATCAATAGAAAATACGTTTGATAGAATGTTGATAATTTCACTTTATCTCCTTTAGAGAAAAATTGGAAGAAAACCCCAAGCCAAAACTGCAAGTCATTCTGGGGGATGTAGGCAGAGGAAGGGCTTTAGCCTCTCGACCTATCACGGCCCAGCTAAGACAACAACAACAACAACAACAACAACAAAAGAACGGCGTGGAGTGAAAGGAGATAATGAGTGCGACAGCACAAGCAGAAATTGTAGATAAAAAAAAAGGAAAGATCACGTTACCAGTTTGTTGTCTGCAAACCTGGTGGCGAGTGAGCATATGGCTCTTGTCTCTCTTGATTAGTCGTGTAAGAGTCGGTTAAGTTTCGTTTCTCTGCGTATTGTTTACTGGTCAAGTCGGGTAGTACGTTTTGATTCTCTGCCGAGTGAGATATAAGATGTTTGAATGGAGCCGTTTATTGATTATCAATCAAATGTGGTCGGACTCATCTGCTCCGGTTAAATAGACTCTAGATTTATTCGAGTCGTCTTTGATTACCGGTTGTATGAAGCAAATCTTTTTTTCCACTGCTCCTGAATTAATTAAAAATTAATTAAATTTAAATGTTATGTCATTGTTATTTTTTTTTAGCCATATCGCCCAGCCCTATGTATAAGTGACATGATGAATCCGGCGACAAATGCCGTGCACCTCCATGATGCTATAGGCTATGCTTAGCCGCTCGATTCTGAAAGGCTGAAACTCCTCCGGACACTCTCTGTAATTGATCCCTGTTATGCAGGGTGCTCTGAGATGATCGTATCCGCCACTGTAAATGAATGTGACGAGGTCACTTTACCCTGACCAGCGCCATCTCTCTCTTTTTCCGCATCCCCGCTAACGTTACTGTCCACTCAACAAACAAAACATATAAACCAGGCAATTGGGAGACAGAATTTTTGTAAACAACTATTTTTATCTCCTGATTGGGGCATAAGTCACGAAAAAAAAAAAAAAAAAAAAACTCGAGTTGTGAAGGGCCCCTTTCGGCCCGAGGGCCCCTGGGCACGTGCCCAGATTGCCCATATGATAGATCCGGGCTTGCCTGTAGGGATTTGTAGCTGACATGTTGCAGCCCAAAACTGCTTTGATTAGCTTGTGAGACCTTCAATTACAAAGACAGGTAAAACCAATCATGGAAAAGGCTATTTAACAGAGGCAATTGCTGGCTGTGCTTGTCCTATGCTCCTGGCAACATGGGGGCATCGAAACAACTCTCCACTGACCAAAAAACTAAGATAATTCATTATCATGAATTAGGAGAAGTATACAAGAAATTATCAAGAAGGTTTGGGATGTCTATTTCCACAGTCAGAAATGAGGTGCAGAAATGGAAGGCCAGAAGAACAGTCATTGTGAAGGAAAGATGTGGTAGGCCAAAAAATATACTGGAAAGACACAGACGAAGGATGGCTAGAATGGTCACAGACAAGCCACAGACCATCTCCAGAGAACTACAAGAACATCTGGCTACTGATGGTGTAGTT
Organism: Planiliza haematocheilus; assembly: GCA_005024645.1. Lineage (NCBI taxonomy): Eukaryota > Metazoa > Chordata > Actinopteri > Mugiliformes > Mugilidae > Planiliza > Planiliza haematocheilus. The sequence continues at coordinate 701,855 of SRSE01001101.1, read as the reverse complement.
GTTCATCGTTCCACAATCCAGTGCACTTTGCACCAGGAAAAGCTCTTTGGAAGGCTGATGCGCAAAAAGCCTTTCCTGAGTGTTCGTCACAAGAAGAGTCACATGAGGTATGCAAAAGCATATCTGGACAAGCCAGAAGCATTTTGGAAAAAAATACTGTGGTCAGATGAGACTAAGATGGAGTTATTTGGTCAGAACAAGAGGAGGTATGCATGGTGAAAAAAACACACTGAATTCCATGAGAAGAACTTATTGCCTACTGTGAAATATGATGGAGGGTCCATCATGTTATGGGGCTGTGTGGCTAGCACAGGGACTGGAAACCTTGTTAAAGTTGAGGGCCATATGAATTCCTCTCAGTATCAGCAGATTCTTGACAAGAACGTTCAAGAATCTGTCACAAAGTTGAAGCTACGCCGGGGTTGGATTTTTCAGCAGGACAATGATCCCAAGCACTGTTCAAAATCCACCAAGGAATTCATACAGAAGCACAAGTACAATCTTCTGGAATGGCCATCCCAGTCCCCAGACCTTAACATCATTGAAAATGTATGGATTGATTTGAAGCAGGCTGTTTACGCACAGAAGCCAAGAAACCTGACTGAACTAGAGGCGTTTTGTATGGAGGAATGGGCCAAAGTACCACCTGAAGACTTCAGGGACTTGTCAGTGGCTATAGGAGGCGTCTACAGGCTATTAAATATTAATGGAATTATTTCTTTGGGGTACCCAAATTTATGCACATGCCTATTTTTGTTTAAATATACATAAAAATGTTTCTGTTGGACCAATGAAAATGATGCTCTTGCAGCAAAAGGAGGGTCTATTAAATATTAATGGAATTATTTCTTTGGGGTACCCAAATTTATGCACATGCCCATTTTTGTTTAAATATACATAAAAATGTTTCTGTTGGACCAATGAAAATGATTTCACTACAGAGATGTTTCTGTTTCCATAAGGTATAACATTTGTCAAAATAAAGTTGCTGCTTCAAAAGCTCAGCAAGTGACAAACTGATGCAATGATTTTCCTAAGGGGTGCCCAAACTTTTTCATACCACTGTAACTATCCAGTCAGAATGGTGGTTTTCCATGGAGAGATATATTGTTATTTCTTGGAGCAGCACTCAGTGTGACATAAAAGAAAGAAAATCTTTGTCTTTTGTTTTTTTACAAGGCAACAAAAAAATCTGATTGATAGGATTTTGAGTGCTGTCACTTAAGGTATTTACACAGAGAAATATTGTCATTAAAAACAGCTTTCAGGGTGAATGTCTGATGTTAAGTTTTCCAGTGCTGCCGAACGGGTTTTCCTAACAATGCTGAAAATTACATCTTTTGAAATGCAAACACAATTTTGGTTGCTGCAAATTAAGTCTCCAGTCGTACTTCACCATGTTACTGCAGCCTTCATAAATGTGGTTCTAACTTTAGGTAGTTTCAGGCACAGATATACTTCAAGTAAGAGAAAAAAATCTAAAAAGATATCTGAAAACGAGTAAAAAATGTCCCCAAACATCATCCGTTTTTTTATATTCTCTGAATATGATTGTTTACAATATAAACGTTGTCACTGTGTTACAGTAGTGGCCCCCAACCTTTTTTGCGCCACAAACCATTTTAATGTCGGACAGTATTTTCACAGACCGGAAGGTGTAGCAGATAAAAACAAAATAAAATTAAAGCTGCAAGCAGCATTGGACGGGCCCTCGCAATCCACGCTTGTCGGCGACCGGCAAGGACGGGGTCACTGCAGTTCCCGGGACAGAGCTTAAATTCTCTCCTCCTTGAATCTCCTGAAGCCCTTTTACAAATGCTTGTTTTAACAGACCAAATGGCACCATCTGCTGGACAAAGTAGCGTACTACGTGCAAAGATGAGGGAATCAGTCGGACAGGGGCAGGTGTCACTTTCGCTACAATAGAACGCCCAAAGATTAACAAAAAGTCACAATTTTCGCAGTGAATGACCAAAACACTTATAAGTACATCCTGACAAAATAAGAAAAGAATCCAAAGACCCAGAAAGGAACAGCAGCTCATACAACAAACATCACATATTTTCTAACATTTCTTGTCCAAAGTAGGTGGCGCTACAATAATTGTATGAATATTGTCATATGGATGTGTTCAGATAGGGACCAGCAACAATACTGTAAAGTTTGATGCACTTTGGACCACTTTGGACTGAATTAAAGCACATGTAACACTACTTCCAGTTCCATCCCGCGTCATCAAATCCTAAGAAATTTTTGAGGGGCCAGAACACCCATGCCACTTGGACGAAAAGTCAATTTTTTTTTCTCAGGACACTGCCTATACTTGTAACTATCTATTTCCACATTTTGAAGTCAATCTGACAAGGTTAAATGCCAGACCCTCCCACATTCCAGAGGCAAGATTTTTCCATTTCAAGGTGTTTTTTCAAGTTTGCGGACAAAATAGCAGACTTCCTGTTGGGTTTAGACTATGGCGCCTTTTGATGTTTTGGTGCGTCCTGGGATGTTACATAAATGTGACATATTTCCAGATTTTTAGACGCAATGGGCTTCCAGGCCAGGTCCGTTGAAAATTTCTAGGTGGCGCTAAAGAGCCATTTTGCCACACCCGTGCTGGGGGCACTTACTCAGATCAGTATTTGAGGCAAACGAATCTGTCTGCCCAATTTCAGGACTTTTCGTGCATGTATGACGAAGTACTGATTTTTGGCGTGGACAGAAGAATACTAAAAATAATAATAATTAAAGCTGCGAGCAGCATTGGACGGGCCCTCGCAATCCACGCTTGTCGGCGACCGGCAATGACGGGGTCACTGCAGTTCCCGGGGCAGAGCTTAAATTCTCTTCTCCTTGAATCTCCTGAAGCCCTTTTACAAATGCTTGTTTTAACAGACCAAATGGCACCATCTGCTGGACAAAGTAGCGTACTACGTGCAAAGATGAGGGAATCAGTCGGACAGGGGCATGTGTCACTTTCGCTACAATAGAACGCCCAAAGATTAACAAAAAGTCACAATTTTCGCAGTGAATGACCAAAACACTTATAAGTACATCCTGACAAAATAAGAAAAGAATCCAAAGACCCAGAAAGGAACAGCAGCTCATACAACAAACATCACATATTTTCTAACATTTCTTGTCCAAAGTAGGTGGCGCTACAATAATTGTATGAATATTGTCATATGGATGTGTTCAGATAGGGACCAGCAACAATACTGTAAAGTTTGATGCACTTTGGACCACTTTGGACTGAATTAAAGCACATTTAATACTACTTCTTGTTACATCTCGCGTCATCAAATATTAAGAAATTTTTGAGGGGCCAGAACACCCACGCCACTTGGACGAAAAGTCAATTTTTTTTTCTCAGGACACTGCCTATACTTGTAACTATCTATTTCCACATTTTGAAGTCAATCTGACAAGGTTAAATGCCAGACCCTCCCCACATTCCAAAGCCAAGATTTTTCCATTTCAAGGTGTTTTTTCAAGTTTGCGGACAAAATAGCAGACTTCCTGTTGGGTTTAGACTATGGCGCCTTTTGATGTTTTGGTGCGTCCTGGGATGTTACATAAATGTGACATATTTCCAGATTTTTTGACGCAACGGGCTTCCGGTCCAGGTCCGTTGAAAATTTCTAGGTGGCGCTAAAGAGCCATTTTGCCACGCCCATGCTGGGGGCACTTACTCAGATCATCATTGGAGGCAAACGAATCTCTCTGCCCATTTTCAGGCCTTTTCGTGCATGTATGACGAAGTACTGATTTTTGGCGTGGACACTAGAACATTAAAAATAATTAAAGCTGCGAGCAGCATTGGACGGGCCCTCGCACGTCCGTGCCTGTCGGGGGGTGCGGCACGTTGGGTGGGAGATTTGACCTTCTGGTACATTAGGCCAGTTTTTGTGAATTTCTGAGCACGACAAGCCCATCAGCAGGTGCTTCCCCTTTCATGACGGAACATCGAACTTGGCCACACCCCGACAGTTTCATCAAAATACGGAATTTTGATAATGCTTACTCAGAAAGTATATATGAACGTCGGCGACCGACAAGGACGGGGTCACTGCAGTTCCCAGGGCAGAGCGTAATATTCTCCCCTCCCTGAATGTATTCTGTATGCAGTTTGGAACACAGCTAACAGATCTCCAATGAGAGGCAAAGTCTTCTTGCTTCAAGGATTTATTTTGTTACTTCCAATTGAAGTTTACTGTAAAACTGAAATATGTACAATAAAAGATGATTCAATATAAAATTATGAATATATTTTAAGTATGTCTAATTATCTCTTACTTCTTTTTACATCTAGTTTATAAATAATAAATAAATAATCTCTTTACAACTTTATAATTTACTTAAAATTAACTTATGAACACACACAAAGACCATGTATGGCACATTATAATGACTAAATAATACACTTGTCTTAAACCCTTTTTAGAAATGCTTCACTTAACAGATGAAATGACACCATCTGCTGGACAAAATAGCGTACTACGTGCAAAGATATGAGGGAATCACTCAGACAGGGACAGGTTTCACATTCATTTGATTTTCATGCATAAATATCTCACTTCCTGACAATTTGAGCCCATTGCTCCAAGAGACATTTTGTAGGTCTTACCACGGTCTACAATTCGACTGAGGTTCTATAACTCTGTGTCGAAAACTGTGGCGGGGCTGCCTCAAAGAAATATTCTAGGGGGCGCTATAGAACGATTATGCCCCGCCTCCTAATTAATTAGGCAGCCGTATTTTAGAGAATATTGCTCTTAATAACCTCAAGAAGTTTCAGACAGCTCTGAGAAAGTATATTAAAGCCGCACACTTTTGCCTGAAAATGATCCTAAAAGGTCAATGGAGTCTTGGATTTTTGGAAAAAAATCGGGACGCTTGACTTTGATGGGTCACCGTGTCCACATAGTTTCTGGAAAAGTTTCCATTTTTGGAGGGTTTCTTCCCAAAGTTGTTTCCGATAGTTTCACTGAGTTTCAGCCCCGTATGGTCGATATTGTCCGAGCTGGACGTCATCTTGTAAAAATGAAATGTTTCTATCGCCAGTAGGTGGTGCTCTGAAAAACACCAAATGTTCTTATGGAAATGTGTACTAGGCCAGACTGGCATTATATATCAGAGGTTTGGTGACTATTGGAGTATTTTCCGCAAAGTTACAGCACGTCAAATTTTCATGAAAACACGCCACATTTCATGGCCCCGCCCCTCCCCCACAGTAAATCCAAGGAATACGGCTAGAGCAACCTTTCATCGTCAAGGCCTTAAGAACACACACGACAAGTTTCAAACAGATAGGACGAAAGCTCTAGGAGGAGTTCGTTCAAATACGAGGTGTGGAAATGTGCACACTTGTGACCAAATATGATTTTTGATGCAAGATGGCGGACTTCCTGTTGGAGTTGGACTATGGCTCCAGGAGGCTTTTTTGTGCGTCTCTGTCTGGTACATACTCCCTCCAAATGTCGTAGACGTGCGTGAAACCGTGTCGAGGGGCTACTCCGAAAACGCACATCTAGGTGGCGCTATTGAGCCATTTTGTTACGCCCTTGTGCGAGACCCCCAAAATACGTAATTGTACGCCCGACTTTGGGGGGGTAGGCACATTTTCGTGAGTTTTCGAGTACTTTTAGGCTGTCAAAAAGGCGATTTACTTTGGGGAAACTGAAGAAAGAAAAAAAAAATAATTAAAGCTGCGAGCAGCATTGGACGGCTCTCGCACGTCCGTGCGCGTCGGGGGGTGCGGCACGTTGGGTGGGAGATTTGACCTTCTGGTGAATTAGGGCAATTTTTGAGAATTTCTAAACACGACAAGCCCATCAGCAGGTGCTTCCCTTTCATGACGAAACATCGAACTTTGCCATGACCCGACAGTTTCACGCTTACTCAGGAAGTCTATATGAACACACCTATCAAGTCAATTGAATAAAATCTATAATCTAAAAAAGTTCTATAACTGTGTTGAAAACTGGCGGGGCTGCCTAAAAGAAAATTTGCAGGGGGCGCTATAGAGCGATTATGCCCCGCCTCCTAATTAATTATGCTGACGAATTTTAGAGAATATTGCACTCAATAACCTCAAGAAGTTTCAGACAGCTCTGAGAAAGTTTCTGAAAGCCACACAGTTTTGCCTTCAAAACTAGCCAAAAAGTCAATGGAGTTACAGTTCTGGATCATAGGGTCAAATTTGATGGAGCGCCACGGCCACACATGTTCCTCAAGGTTCATACTTTTGAGAAGTTTTACTCAGGAAGTCTATATGAACACACCTACCAAGACAATTGAATAAAATCCCTAGGAGGAATTGGTTCAAATATGACCCCTTGTCAACCAGCCCGAATCACCAAAAATGGTGATTTTCATGCATAAATATCTCGCTTCCTGATAATTTTAACGCATTGCTCCAAGAGACATTTCGTAAGTCTTGCCATGGTCTACAATTCGGCTGAGGTTCTATAACTCTGTGTCGAAAACTGTGGGGGAGCTGCCTGAAAGAAAATCTCTAGGGGGCGCTATAGAGCAAATATGCCCCGCCTCCTAATTAATTATCCAGCCGAATTTTGGAGAATATTGCTCTTAATAACCTCAAGAAGTTTCAGACAGCTCTGACAAAGAATATGAAAGCCGCACACTTTTTCCTGAAAATGATCCTAAAAGGTGAATGGAGTTTCAGATTTTCGGAAAAAAATTGGGACGCTTGACTTTGATGGGCCACCGTGTCCACATAGTTTCTGGAAAAGTTTCCATTTTTGGAGGGTTTCTTCCCAAAGTTGTTTCTGATAGTTTCACTGAGTTTCAGCCCCATATGGTCAATATTTAATAATCTATCTAATATGAATAAAATCTATACTCTAAAAAAGTTCTATAACTCTGTGTCGAAAACTGTGGCGGGGCTGCCTCAAAGAAAATTTGCAGGGGGCGCTATAGAGCGATTATGCCCCGCCTCCTAATTAATTATGTAGCTGAAGTTTAGGGAATATTGCTCTCAATAACCTCAAGGAGTTTCAGACAGCTCAGAGAAAGTTTATGAAAGCTGCACAGTTTTGCTTTAAAAACTAGCCAAAAAGTCAATGGAGTTCCATTTTGGATCAGAGGCTCAAATTTGATGGAGTGCCACGCCCACACAGTTTCCTCAAGGTTCATACTTTGAGAAGTTTTACTCAGGATGACCATATGAACACACCTACAGAGTTTAAAGTCAATTGGATAAAATCCCTCTGAGGAATCCGTTCAAATATGACCCCTTGTCAACCAGGCCGAATCACCAAAAATGGTGATTTTCATGCATAAATATCTCGCTTCCTGTTAATTGTAGCCCATTGCTCCAAGAGATATTTTGTAGGTCTTACCACGGTCTACAATTCGGCTGAGGTTCTATAACTCTGTGTCGAAAACTGTGGGGGGGCTGCCTGAAAAAACAAATTCCAGGGGGCGCTATAGAGCGATTTTGGGCCGCCTCCTAATTAATTATGCCGCCGAATTTTAGGGAATATTGCCCTTAATAACACCAAGAAGTTTTAGACAGCTCGGAGAAAGTATATTAAAGCCGCACACTTTTGCCTCGAAATGGTCCTAAAAGGTCAATGGAGTCTTGGATTTTTGGAAAAAAATCGGGATGCTTGACTTTGATGGGCCACCATGTCTACATAGTTTCTGGAAAAGTTTCCATTTTTGGAGGGTTTCTTCCCAAAGTTGTTTCCGATAGTTTCACTGAATTTCAGTCCCGTATGGTCGATATTGTGCGAGCTGGACGTCGTCCACCAGGTGGCGCTCTGAAAATCACCAAATGTTGTTATGGAAATGTGTACTAGGCCAGACTGGCATTATATATCAGAGGTTTGGTGACGATTGGAGTATTTTCTGCAAAGTTACGGCACGTCAAATTTTCATGAAAACGCGCCACATTTCGTGGCCCCGCCCCTGGCCCATAGTAAATCCAAGGAATACGGCTTGAGCAACCTTTCATCGTCAAGGCCTTAAGAACACACACGACAAGTTTCGAACAGATAGGACGAAAGCTCTAGGAGGAGTTCGTTCAAATACGAGGTGTGGAAATGTGCACACTTGTGACCAAATATGATTTTTGATGCGAGATGGCGGACTTCCTGTTGGAGTTGGACTATGGCTCCAGGAGGTCTTTTTGTGCGTCTCTGTCTGTTACATACTCCCTCCAAATGTCGTAGACGTGCGTGAAACCGTGTCGAGGGGCTACTCCGAAAACGCACATCTAGGTGGCGCTGGCGAGCCATTTTGTTACGCCCTTGTGCGAGACCCCCAAAATACGTAATTTTACGCCCGATTTTGGGGGGGTAGGCAAATTTTCGTGAGTTTTCCAGTACTTATAGGCTGTCAAAAATGCGATTTACTTTTAGGATTCTGAAGAAAGAAAAAAAAAAAAATAATAAAAAAAAAAAATAATAAACATTCGAAAAACAATAGGGCCTTCGCAGCCTTGCGTGCTCGGGCCCTAATAATAATAATAATAATAATAATAAAAATAAAAATAATAAACATTCGAAAAACAATAGGGCCTTCGCCGCCTTGCGTGCTCGGGCCTTCATAAAAATAAAAATAATAAACATTCGAAATACAATAGGGCCTTCGCCGCCTTGCGTGCTCGGGCCCTAATAATAATAATAATAATAATAATAATAAACAGTACGAAAACAATAGGGTCCTTGCAACTCCGTTGCATGGCCCCGTTGGGCCCCTGCACTTCGTTGCTCGGGCCCTAATAATAAACAGTACGAAAACAATAGGGTCCTTGCAACTCCGTTGCATGGCCCCGTTGGGCCCCTGCACTTCGTTGCTCGGGCCCTAATAAACAGTACGAAAACAATAGGGTCCTTGCAACTCCGTTGCATGGCCCCGTTGGGCCCCTGCACTTTGTTGCTCGGGCCCTAATAATAATAATAATAATAATAAACAGTACGAAAACAATAGGGTCCTTGCAACTCCGTTGCATGGCCCCGTTGGGCCCCTGCACTTCGTTGCTCGGGCCCTAATAATAATAATAAACAGTACAAAAACAATAGGGTCCTTGCAACTCCGTTGCATGGCCCCGTTGGGCCCCTGCACTTCGTTGCTCGGGCCCTAATAATAAACAGTACGAAAACAATAGGGTCCTTGCAACTCCGTTGCATGGCCCCGTTGGGCCCCTGCACTTCGTTGCTCGGGCCCTAATAATAATAAGAATAATAATAATAATAATAATAAACAGTACGAAAACAATAAACGTAAATCCACTGTGTATTCATGTGCAACTTTATTAGCAGCGCCCTCATAATGTCACACCAACAACCGAACATGACTTGAGTAACATTGTCTCTGCTCAAACACTCTCTGGTCGCTATGGTAACATTAAAACATGCCTTCAAAATAAGACACACCACAAAAGTGCATCAAAGTCGTAGCTACTCACAATAGCACTGAATCAGTGGGAGCCCTGAGCTTGTTTTGCTGCAACAAGACGGTCCCATCTTGGGGTAATGGGAGACAATGAAACCCGAAGTGTGTTGCTTATGTCCAGTCTGCTTCGTAATTTTGTTTTGTTTGCTGTCACTGCAGAAAACCCTGCTTCACGTAGACAAGATGTCGGAAATGGCAACAGTGTTTTCAATGCTGTTGTGGCGATCTCAGGGTATTTTGCCATGACTTTAATCCAGAACACCGGCAGACTTGTTGTGTCGGACAGATATTTAAGACCCCTGTCATTTGCAATCTCGGGACGTATCACGTGATATGGTCTTGAGGCTTTGACATGCGTCAAGAGTGAGTCATACACGGATGTATGGAGAGAATCCGGTCATTTTTCAAAATAAAACATCATTCAGACTCGGATAATAAATCAAACGAAAATAATGGAAGTTATTTATTATTTCTGTGCGGGCCAGTACCAAATGACCCATGGACCGGTACCGGTCCGTGGCAGGGAGGCTGGGGATCACTGTGTTATAATACTGCAGGAAAGTTGATGGACATGGTTCACTTGAACCTAAGCAAACAAGAGACAGTCCAATCAGATGCAGCAATAATGTCTGCACTCTGTTCATTAGAATTCTAGGAGGCTATTAAAGCAACAGACTCAAAAAATTGCATTTGGCTTATAATAGGATTATGTAATATAGGATTATATAACATTGAGGCCCTTTTAAAGACATATTTATTTGAAATGTTACAGGTTTAAGAGTTCAAAACTTCATTGTTTAACCCAATCCTTCATCTCAGCAAAGAGAAGGCCATACTATATTTGACAAACATGATAAAGGTCACTCTAAATTGAACAGATCTTTGCTTTTGCAGCAGATTTTTAATATAAAGTAAGGAAGGCAATACTAAACCCCATGACAATAAGCGGGAACTCTAAGCCTGTTTACACAAGACAAGAAGAGCCCAATGTTCAAAAGCCCAATGTTCAAAATATTCATAAAAAATACTCTGTACGATGCATAGAACTGATAGTATATACACTTTCAGTATGGACAAGTACAGATAACCTATGAAGTAGCACTTTATGTGCACTTTACATTGTGCATCCCAGAAGTGGAATTTCATCAAACCAAGCGCACCAAATGTTGACAGTGAAAAATCCAGGGACTAGTTTGTCGAGGAGCTGCAGCACATCTGCAGGGCCTAAGTGGGCTTGGCCTATGCAATCAGATAGGGCTGCATGTGTCATTCCAGTGTTTTGGTCTTTTTTGTCTTGTAATGAAGTCTCTTTTTTATTTCTGTACCTCCAGTAAGCCCATTAAACTTTACTTGCACTGTTCTGTCCAGCTCATTATATTTTCTGCGTTCTTATTCTTTCAGTGGTTTGTGCCATTGATCTTATTGCTTAACACCAAAAGCCCAAGTTGTTTATTTATTAATTTATTTTTTACTGTTCTTTAAATTATCTCAGTGTCTTTTTAACCACTTGTTTGAGGTCATAGCAAAAATGAATAATTTTCTTTAACCAAGGTTAAATGTACTCATTTTAATGATTTACCAATTGTTATTATGGTTTTATGTATTAATAGTATTTCTGGACTTATCTGATCATTTTTCAATGCATTTTCTGGGGCTCCACAGACAAATTTTCATTTTACCCATCCTTCTGAATGCCTTTGTCTCGGAGCAGTTATTTACAGAGTCAAGAGATCTTCTCGTTTTATCTTCAGTATTTTATTTTATCTGCATTGAATTGTGCTACTTATGCATGCACTCAGTAAAATTTAGACGATGCACTTTACTTTTCGACATTCCCTAATACTCAAGTGGACCAACTTTTGTATTATTTAAAGCAAAGATAAGTTCCTATGTGCATCACCACAGTTAAAAATACAGCAGAAAGTTAAATAAAAAATGGGAGAAGGAGGAAAGGAAGCTCATTGACAGAATACTGGAAACCAGAACTTTTCAAAGTTTGTGCAGTAGGGACGTTTGAAGGTATAGCTCCACATCATGCACCTAAACAATGTATTACTGTACCTAATGCAGGTCGAGGACACTGAAGCCAGGCCACTTTGGCCTCACAGTAATACAGTGCGTGATAATCAGCTTGCCAACATTCATTCTTATGCTGTTCTATTAATGAACTGTGTATGTACCTTAGGTTTAATTGCCTGCACGTACACACATCCAGCATAACATTATGACCACTGTCAGGAGAAATAACATTGATGATCACCAAGTGTTGATCTGGCCTCCAAATTCCCTAAACTGATCAAGTATCTGTGGGATAATCCACAGAGACCCCTCCCCTCAACCCACAGGACCCAAAGGCCTAACAATTTTCTGTTGTCTGACACTACTCCTCAGAAGGACCATATGCATTCTCCGATGAGCCAGAATTGCTTTAGAAGCATAAGGAAGATCTACACTGTATTAGGCAGGTGCTCATAATGTTGTGTCTGAACGGTGTTTGTGTGTGTGTGAGAGAGAAAGTCTCTGCCTTATATTAGCTGGTGTGAGATAACGAGGAGTGAAGCGAAGACTCTTTGAAGACAGTCTTTAAAAGACCACAGTAGCTGCCTACAATGTGTGTGTAGTTGTGGTGTGTGAACAGATTGCTATATTGCAGCCTGCTTTAACCTACACATCAAGGTCTTTCCCCCTGATTGGCCCCCAAGGTATCTTCCTGACATTCACTCATCAATATGAAACTTTATAAAGTTTTTCTTCTGTGTCTTTAAAAGCTGTGAAAGTTAGATTGGTTCTCACTGATAGCATTTTTTTAAGCTGCATACATAGGTTTCCAAATGTAGATCCAGTCTTATAAATATCACATCATACACCTTCCCATTAAATACTCCATACCTCTCACATCATCTTTTCCCTCCTGGCCATATAAAGTGAAAGGGTGAGGTTGTAAGTGAAAATGTTTATGATATTTAGTTGTTTACTGTGGAAATGTCTTCTCTTCTGTGCAATGCATATTAAATTACTGTATGTTAAAAAAGTTAGCAAGCCAGCAGCCTGGGGAAAATTAGTCTTGATTTCTGTTTTTGACTTGTTTATGAGCAAAGCTCATGAGTAGTGTCTACAGTATTGCAAATATAAGTTTTCATCTTTTCAGACTTTTGGACTGGCCTTTACTAAGAGATTACACTACAGGTGCTTATTTAGTTCATCAGAGGTAGTATAGAAATTATTGAGGAGGTGAGAAACCAAATAAATTATGATTTTTCACTCTTCGAAATGAGTGAATGATTACTTAATTGGAGCAGAATTCTGTCCTATTCCTGTTTTGTCTTTCATAGAAGCTACACTCATGTGTTTTGATCAGTGTCACAGCAGGTAAGTGGACAGACCTGCATATCGCAGACATCTTCCTGCTGGGTTAAACTTCCATCTTTATATGTGTGTGCGTGCACGCATGTGTGTTTGATGGCAAATTAGGGGAGTATCCTACGGAGCCTGCTGAGACAGAGCAGACCGTCTCTAGTCATTATCGTTAGGAGGCTGACACCAACGTGGGCTGTGCTACATGGAACACATATACACCGTCCAGACTCTCAGTGGGATTCTCTAGTCATTTATCTCAACCTCACAGGTTCACATACTACACAACTCACACATTCACACGCTGTCTTCACGCCTGGTGGGATTCTCAAGTCATTTAGCTCCAGTCTCAGGGACAGCCTGCATCTGATCAATGTGAGAGACTCTGCTCACTATAAAGAGAGAGCCAGAAACGAGAGAAAGGGGAATGAAAAGATTTGGAAGAACCAGCAGAGAAGTACAGGAGTCCAGTCAAACTACATGAATAGTTGTGGAAAAAGAAGATGAAGGATATTTGACTAGTAAAAACAGGAGAAGGTAATTGGGAAAATATAGAGAGATGATGTGTTAATGTCCAATACTGATGACTGTGGAGCTATGGCAAGACTGGAGTCAGCGGCAAGTTGAGACCTCTGAAACTTGAAATACTGATATTTTCCCTTTAAGCAAGGACAAGTAGTAAGATGCACACACACTTGCACATAAATATCTGAAGCCTTGCTGGGTTTACTTCCCAGGGAGTTACTCCTAAAGTTAACTTTAGGCTGACAATTATAGTTGAGATAGAGAGAGAGAGGAGAGGTAGAATCCAAGTTCACATAGTTGAACAAAACCAACTGCAAAAAACATTTATCGAGTGCTCAGAAGCAGCAGAGTGAAAAGATTTGGAAAGATGTCTTCTGTATACTCTGCCTTGATATCAATACGATCTCTATTTTTTTCCATGATAGCCTGGCTGGTATTGTTCACCTTGTAAGCCTGCCAGTTTGTCTTTGGGTTTGTGTGTGTGTTGTCATGAGAACTACCACAAAGGTGGTTTTGAGTACGGTCTTAGCACACGGACATGCCATGTGCAAGGTTATTTATGTGTAATAGATATTAAAATTAAAGACAGGTTCAGCAGATAAGTGTGGTCTGTGTGCTCTTGAGTTAGAATGCCATTATGTTTACTGGCGTCCACGTCTGGAGTGTTTCAATCTCATATTTAGGTAATATGAATATGTAATGTAATGTGTATGTAAAAAAAACTAAGAGAAAGGTTTCACTTTTTTCATGTCTGTCTTAAACCAATGTTCAAATGCCATGCATGTTTGTATTAGTTAGTTAGTGGTTCATAGAGTTGCTTGTGAAATGGTTGGTGAACCAGTCAACAATGTAAATACAAAACTGAATTTATGTTTCTCCAGATGATATTTCCTGGTTGCCCAAGCAGTGGAATATATCTTTAATCTTTTAATTTGACCTAGTATCTGCTGTGTATTTTGAAAATTATTGGCGCATTCAGACCACTATTCAAATGGTCTAAACCATTTTAAGATGCCAATACCATAGCAATAGTATATACAGCTGCAGAAGAAATAGTTCTTTACTTTGGCACATATGCAACAAAACAATAGTTTGTCATTTGGTGGCAGTTTTTCTCCCAGCAAATACTAGGTCAGATTAAAAGATTGCAGATATATTCATTTGCTCTGGAAATACCATCTGGGGAACCACAAATTCAATTTTGTATTTACATTGTGTAGCAGCATTTTATAGGAAGGACATTAAAACATCCACCATCTCCATCCCTGCTGCTCGCTCCTTTGAACACCTCACCTTCAAACTCTCTGGTCCCACTCCTCTGGTCACTGCCATCATCTACCGCCCTCCCAAACCAAACCCCTCCTTCCTCTCTGACCTTTCTGACTTCCTCACCCAGTTATCTGCCATCACACCTTCCGTCCTTCTTCTAGGGGACTTCAACATCCACATCGACACTGACTGCAAATCTGCCACTGAATTTCTGGAACTGCTACACTGCTTCAACTTCACTCAACACGTCAACTTTCCCACCCACAGCAGTGGTCACATCCTGGACCTGGTCTGCTCCACTGGTCTCACCTTACACCACCTCTCCAGCTTCAACCTCAACATCTCCGACCACTTGGCAATCATCATGGACATCGACATCCCTATTCCCACCGCTAAAGTTAAACGGACAATATCTTTCAGAAACCTCAAATCCATCTCCCCTTCAGCCCTTTCTGCCTCTCTTGCTAGTAAATTACAGTGGTATGAAAAAGTTTGGGCACCCCTTAGGAAAATCATTGCATCAGTTTGTCACTTGCTGAGCTTTTGAAGCAGCAACTTTATTTTAACAAATGTTATACCTTATGGAAACAGAAACCTCCCAGTAGTGAAATCATTTTCATTGGTCCAACAGAAACATTTTTATGTATATTTAAACAAAAATAGGCATGTGCATAAATTTGGGTACCCCAAAGAAATAATTCCATTAATATTTAATAGACCCTCCTTTTGCAGCAAGAACAGCCTGTAGACACCTCCTATAGCCACTGACAAGTCCCTGAAGTCTGGCAGGTGGTACTTTGGCCCATTCCTCCATACAAAACGCCTCCAGCTCAGTCAGGTTTCTTGGCTTCCGTGCGTAAACAGCCTGCTTCAAATCAATCCATACATTTTCAATGATGTTAAGGTCTGGGGACTGGGATGGCCATTCCAGAAGATTGTACTTGTGCTTCTACATGAATTCCTTGGTGGATTTTGAACAGTGCTTGGGATCATTGTCCTGCTGAAACATCCAACCCCAGCGTAGCTTCAACTTTGTAACAGATTCTTAAACATTCTTGTCAAGAATCTGCTGATACTGAGAGGAATTCATGTGGCCCTCAACTTTAACAAGATTTCCAGTCCCTGTGCTAGCCACATAGGCCCCATAACATGATGGACCCTCCACCATATTTCACAGTAGGCAATAAGTTCTTCTCATTGAATTCAGTGTGTTTTTTTTCGCCATGCATACCTCCTCTGGTTCTGACCAAATAACTCCATCTTAGTCTCATCTGACCACAGTATTTCTTTCCAAAATGCTTCTGGCTTGTCCAGATGTGCTTTTGCATACCTCATGCGACTCTTCTTGTGACTAGCACTCAGGAAAGGCTTTTTGCGCATCAGCCTTCCAAAGAGCTTTTCCTGGTGCAAAGTGCGCTGGATTGTGGAACGATGAACAACTACACCATCCGTAGCCAGATGTTCTTGTAGTTCTCTGGAGGTGGTCTGTGGCTTGTTTGTGATCATTCTAACCATCCTTCGCCTGTATCTTTCCAGTATTTTTTTTGGCCTACCACATCTTTCCTTCACAATGACTGTTCTTCTGGCCTTCCATTTCTGCACCACATTTCTGACTGTGGAAATAGACATCCCAAACCTTCTTGATCATTTCTTGTACCCTTCTCCTAATTCATGATAATGAATTATCTTAGTTTCTTGGTCAGTGGAGAGTTGTTTTGATGCCCCCATGTTGCCAGGAGCATAGGACAAGCACAGCCAGCAATTGCCTCTGTTAAATAGCCTTTTTCATGATTGGTTTTACCTGTCTTTGTAATTGAAGGTCTCACAAGCTAATCAAAGCAGTTTTGGGCTGCAACATGTCAGCTACAAATCCCTACAGGTCTTGAAATCAATGTGATTAAAAGGGTGCCCAAACTTTTGCACATACCATTTTTTACATTTTAATTTATTATAATAAAACTTTGTAATGATACTCTAAGAGTATCATTACAAAAATCCCCGGGGAAATCCCCGGGCCCACCGGGGATTTCCCCGGTGGGCCGGTGGCCTTGTGGGCCGGTGGGTCGGGTCATGAGAAAAAGAAAACTAAAGGGGGGAAGAGTTTATCGCGTTGTAGTACGCTTTGGGGGCTGAGTCGGACGGCTATTGTTGTGATAGGCTATACCTGCGTTCACGTATCATTGCCTATGCTGCTAGCCAACTACATTTCGTCCATGTGGGTCAGTCCCACCCATTTCCTCAGGATGCTGCAGCATCTGTCAGTCAGTCAATCACACTGCGCTAATGATGCAAGATAGCTTTGGTGGATTGAGAGCCAGTGCTGTCCATTTTTAAAAGACATCTTCATTGAAATGGGCTTATTGTTGTAATTGTGGTGCCGTATACGGCCCTTGGACTGACTCTGACCGGCCCATGTAAAGCTTGTCATTTGTTCTCAACAGATCATCCGGACAGAACTTTTTTTAGCGTGGGGTCCTAAGTTTACATGCTAATGCTAATGCCGTGTTAAACATGCTGCTATTATTTGGCAAACGGTCACTTTCAGTGTGTGTGTATGTTAGCATAAACAGACTGGTGTTTATCTGCAGTGCTGTCATTTATAAGTTTTTTGTTAGCCGTGTGTGCTACCGTGGAACAGTAGGTTAACATATTTTAGTATTTGGTGCTGCTCTCAAACTTGTGTCTTGAGCTTTTATCCCGTATGAACTTCAGAGCGTCGCGCTGCTGTACATCAATGAGACTCTGACAAATTTGTCAATAAAGTTGGGAGGAGGAGCTAATTGACGTACCTGACTGACGCACGTAAAACACCTGCGGGTCAGTTCTGATAGATATGAAATGTAATCTTACCTGATACAGTTAAGGGCCTTGAGTTTGACATGTGTGGTTGTGGATGATCATTTATTTAATATACAGTAGTATTAGCCAACATAAATATATATGGTCATAAAAGATTAACAGTTAATAAATACCTTTTGTTCATATTTTAAAAGTCCATTGGTACAGATTTGATTTAAGATTTAATTAACTCAACTTTATAAGAGAATGTGTTCATTGTTAATAAAGCATTTCAAGCTTTAAGTATGACTAATTGCTTTCTTGATCATCCCTTTACTAAAAACACCAGTACAAAATAAAACATACCACTACTGCAGAATTGAGTTCAGCCTATTGGCACGGCCCTCCAAGATATTTACTGTTTCTCATGTGGCCCCTTGAGAATGCTATATGCAGTCAGTGTCAATCAGTTCTAACAGCCTGGCAAATTGGTTGGCCAAATTTGATTGTATGACCTGTTCCCATTAAAATCACTACATGCTTTGTAAAATCACTATACTGTCATAATTATTTTACTGTAGGCTACTTAAGAGTTCAGGCTAATGATTACTATATGATTATAGTCCAAAACAACATAAAATGCAGTTTTTTTCATCAAGGTATATATGAAACTTGTGTTGCCGGCTGGCTGGCTCCCCAAGCCACACATGAAGTGGGCCGGTCTGTCAATGACTCCCGGGCCACTTTTTCCCCCCAGTCCACCCCTGCCCCACGGCCTGCACTCCCACTCCCTTACCTGCTCCTCCCCTCCTCACCTCTCAGCCTCTGTCTCAGTTCTCCCCCGTGTCACCAGGGGACCTGCCCAAAATCATGAGAGGCATGAAAACCTCTACATGTGTCCTGGATCCCATCCCATCTCACCTCATTAAGGACTCTTTACCAGCCATCTCCACACTCATCACAGAAATCATCAACTCCTCCTTCAGGTCTGGCTCAGTCCCCCCTTCACTCAAACTGGCTGCTGTCACCCCCATCCTCAAAAAACCTAGGCTCAACCCTGACATTTTGCCGAACTTCCGGCCCATCTCCAATCTCCCCTTTCTGTCTAAAATACTGGAGCGTATTGTCGCCACACAACTCAAAGCCCACCTCTGCTCAAATGACCTGTTCCAACCATTTCAATCTGGATTCCGTTCCCAACACAGCACAGAAACAGCCCTCCTGAAAGTCACCAATGACATCCTCCTCTCCACAGACTCCGGCCACCTCACCATCCTCATCCTCCTGGACCTCACTGCAGCCTTCGACACCATAAATCACACCATTCTCCTCTCCCGCCTTGAGTCCTCCCTCAGCATCACTGGCACTGCACTCTCCTGGCTCAAATCATACCTCTCAGACCGACAACAATTCATCCATATCAAGAACTGCACCTCCTCCACTGTTCCTCTGTCCCAAGGTGTCCCCCAGGGTTCGGTCCTTGGTCCTCTCCTCTTCATACTTTACCTGCTCCCTCTTGGCAACATCATTCGCCACCACGGTCTCCATTTCCACTGTTATGCCGATGACGTTCAGCTCTATATCTCCACCAACTCCATCACTCCTGCTACTCTTTCCACTCTCTCCAAGTGCCTCGCCGACATCAAATCCTGGATGCAGATCAACTTCCTCAAACTAAATTGTGACAAATCAGACATAATCATTATCCCCAAATCCCTCAACAACTCCACAGACAGTTTCCGCCTCACCATCGACAACTCCACCCTCTCTCCTTCCCCCTACAGTTGCAACCTTGGAGTCATCTTTGACAGTAACCTCTCATTTGATCATCACATCAATCAAATCACCAGAATGGCTTTCTTCCACCTCAATAACATTGCCCGACTCCGTCCATCACTCTCCTTCTCTGCTGCTGAAACCCTCATTCACGCCTTCATCACTTCCAGAATTGACTACTGCAACAGCATCCTCTACGGCACACCATCCAAAACTCTAAATAAACTTCAGTACATCCAAAATTCTGCTGCAAGTCTGCTAACCCACACCCGCTCCCAGGATCACATCACTCCTGTCCTCCAGAAACTCCACTGGCTCCCGGTTCCACAACGTATTCAGTTCAAAATCCTCCTCCTCACACACAAAGCCCTCCATAACCAAGCCCCTTCCTATCTCACTGACCTGCTCCATCGCCACAATCCTTCCCGCAGCCTCCGTTCACGTGATGCAAACCTCCTTACTCCGCCACTCAAGACCAAGCATCGAACCTGGGGCAACAGAGCCTTCTCTGCAGCTGCCCCTTCCCTCTGGAACTCTCTCCCCAAACACATCCGCGACTGTACCGACCTTACCACCTTCAAATCCCTGACAAAAACACACCTTAAATTAAAATTGCTTTTAATGTATAGCTCAGTTTATTGTTTTTTTTTTATGTTACATTTCACATTGTTTTGTTAATTTGATGTTCTTTCTTATGTAAAGTGTCTTTGAGTATTTTGAAAAGTGCTTTTAAATAAAATGTATTATTATTAGGGTTCAAGCAGCGAAGCTGCGAGAAGCCCTATAGGGATTGTATGATTTTGGGGTCTTTAGGGTTCAAGCAGCGAAGCTGCGAGAAGCCCTATAGGGATTGTATGATTTTAGGGTCTTCCGCCATGGGAGTCTATGGCAGCCCATAGAACCGTATGGTAAAAAGTTGTGAAATTTGGCACATAGCTTAAGGGCAGTCTCAATATTTCTTTGACTGGGTTACATGTAAGCACTAAGTACGGTCTAGCGCCACCAACTGGTCAAAGTTTGAAGTACATTTGCGCATGTAACTTTTGAACCGTATGTCCGATTTTTGGAAACAAGGTATTGTTGGAATCCTTGGAAAATGACGATTGCGACGCACCCTATGACGTCATAATGCGTCATGATAGATTTTTCGCAATTTACGATTTGTTGAAAGCAAAACTAAATTTTCAGCGGTCACAAATTTTGTCCGAATTTTCAGCGCTCGCAAAATTTGTCCAATTCTCACCAAAATCCGCACAGACCGTCTTCTGACCAATGCATACAAAAGTTACTATCAGGCATCTTCAGCTTCAAAGCCGTTTGGCCGCTATATCAAATCAGAAACAGCGGCGAAGGCTGCAAACAGGATACAAGGTCATACCTCGGGAACGGTGTGACGTATCAAAATTAAATTTGGAAGTATGTTTCCAGACCCTGTCCCGAGTGGACATGACAAATTTGGTATCATTCGGCCCCTAGGGGGCGCTGCAATTAGCAAAAGTCTCCTTTTGGCTCCAAATGGTGTATCGTTCGGCCACTAGGGGGACTATTTACTTAGAAAACATTGCGTTTTTGTGCAACTCTATCCCAAACGAACTGCTTGAACCCTTCATTGCTGCTTGCAGCTATATTTATTATTATTATTGTTGACTGGTTCACCAACCATTTCACCAGCAGCTCTGTTGACCGCTAACTATACAAACCGTCATTTAAACATTGGTTTGAGACAGACATGGAAAAAGCTAAACCTATCTAGTTTTATCATATTACATATTCATATTTCCAAAATATGAGATCTGAAAACCTGTTTAGATTACCGTACCTTCTCATATGACATGAAAAAACTGTGTCTAGGCACTCAACCTTGCCAACATTTATGCATGATGGTAATTTGCTGTCCTATTTTTTCATTTTTATCTTTACATGTGTAACCTGTTATTATGGGACATTTCGGTATCCTACCTGACCTGGGACTGCAGATGGAAATTAGCTATTTGCTAAATCTGGTACAGTGTATCTCCTCCCTTTTTAAGTGATTAATGCATTTGTAACCTGGTCCCTATAGGAACTGCTAGTCTCTCTGTTGTCTGTAGGGGGACATACTTGTTGAAACACTACATACTTTTTTGTAAGTGTTGCATGGAAAGTTATAAATTGAACAAACTGCAACAGTAAATGTAATCTACACAGCAAAAGGTGAAGGAAATGGAGCACAAGAATGAGGGAGGCTACCTCGGTCACTTTGAGTAACACTTAGGCTAGGCTAGGCTGCTGCTTACTGTGCTGTCAGGGACCAAGCATGAATTTGGTATTTAGAAATATGCCTTAAACTTTATTTATATCTTAATGTGGAATTAGATTTTACAATGTGACTCTTGTATGTAAAGGGTTGTATGTTTTGTTTCATTTCATATTAGTCTTTTCTCATTTTCAGTTACTTGTTTAGGGTTTAGGGACATCGTGTTTTGGGTTGACATACACCCTTTCAAATACATGGTTCAAGCGCAAAAGTTAATACAGTTGAAGCCATGGTCTAGGTTATACTAGTTGATTTTAGGACCTAGATATAATCAGACTGAATGATATTTTGGTTTTTATACAGCTGTGGTTGTGCAGTGCATGAATACAAAGATCATATGTTTGTCTGCCTTACCGGTATTATTGAGTCTTGCCTTTCCATTGTGCTTTGTTACCTGTCCAAGCTGTTGAAACCACTGGTTCCTGACAGTCACGGACAGCTACAGAAGGGAGTGGGAGGGTTTGGTGATGAGATGTCAGACTTGTCAGCTATCATACTGTCAGACATTCTCTGAAAATGACCCAGTGCTTTAAGATTGTCTGTCTTCCTCTTGTGGAAGGGAAATAATTCATGGGTTAAATTTTCCTCTGCTGTACTTAGCTAATAATTAAATCCAAAATCCAACAACAGGCGCACTTGCTACAGACGGCTACAGGTGTCTTTTCTCCATCAAATTTAAAACCAAACCAACTTCAACTTGATTGCTTTTATCAATTTCTACTGCTCAGTTGATAGTTATGAAATCCCAGTGATGATGTGAGATATTCTCACTATCAAAATCCAAGTAAATGAGCCCTGAAATTAAATATTTGTGAATCTTAAAATGTTCAGTTTTTTACTGACATTGTGTCTCGGAGATGTTGCAGTATCCATCCGCCTCATTTGTAGAAACTGGGAATGAGAGGGAACATTGCAACTTGTCTGTATTGTAGTTAAGGCAGGGGAGTTTCATGTGGACCTACACAGGGACTGTATAGCATTTTTAAGGAACACTGCTGTGATACAGAATGGCCCAGCTTGTTGTCAGACATGCTTAGTGTGATAGTGTGATTCTCTGTCGATGGCACAGTAAAAGATAAGGGCAAAGCAAAAAGTGTTTAATCAACTTTCGATAAGTGTGTTCTCAAGGAAAGACCCTATTGACAATACTGATATACTGATAATAAATTTGTATCTGTTGCCGTTCTGAATGCACACCGACTTTCCCAAAGCCAGTGAATCACAGCAGTATGAAATCTAATATTGATTTCTTTTTTTTCTTTTGCCTTCAGTTTTATTGTTGATTGAACAGGAGCTATGTTAGCACAGAGATCACTCCCAATCATCCTGCTGATAGATAACAATACAGACAAACAAACTGAAGAAAAATACAAAGAAGAAACAGAGGACAATACTTGGACCAAAGAACACAAAATACACAGAGCTCTAGAGTGGTAGAAAGAGGCAGTAAATGTGAAAGACTAATAAGAAATGAGGCCTTGAAAGACACTGGACATTGAAAAGAGAAATGGAGACAAAGAAAAGGAGAGCATTAAATAATGGCAAAAATGCACAGTGATAGAAGAGAGAATTTGTTGGGAAGTGAAAGCTGAGTTTAACATGTAAACAGGTAACAGTTGGACAGCTGTAAATATATTTTAGGTAGTAGTAATATAGATAAAGAGGTTCAGAGAAAAGCCAATATAAACATTGAAATGACGACAGAGCACAGACATAGCAAGAAAGTAAACAAGCTACAGGAATGCGTAGAGAAAAGAGAAGAAATAGCAGGGGAAAATAAAAACTTGATAGCCAACACTGAGCAATTGAAAAAGCTAGGGGAGAAATGGAAGATGCAGAACAGAGAGGAGAAAATGACAAAGAAAAGGAGAGTTGAAGAACATAGGTGGAATGAGAAAAATGATGGCATTAAGAGAAAGAAGAAGAGGTGAAGGAGGCAGAAAATGGTGAAATAGCAAAGATGGGTGGATGTCAAGAAGGTGTAAGTGTTGATGGAGGAGGTGTTGGAGATGGACAGAGGATGAAGGGATGCGAAGAGGGAGATATTTGCTCCCTCAGCAGTCAACACTAATGAAGAAAAATGCAGGGGCTGCATGTAAAATAGAAGAGAAGATTTCTCCACTCAACATCCATCCTTACGTTTGGACACAGAATTCATGAAGCAAACAACTTCACTTCATTGCTATATAGAAGTAAACACATTAGTAACATGTCTTGTAGCTTTCTTATAACTTGGCCTAATTAATACCTATGCTTTCTCTTAGTTTTTATATATATATTTTTTTGAAAGAGGTCATGTAAGAATAACATTTCTTAAGGTTGCTTTAATTGGGGCTAAAATCTCTGCTGCATTTTTCATATCCTCTTTCAAAATGCATAACCTTTCTATGAAGTTGATAGTAGCATGCAGCCAGTAGTGCTTTTTATTCTTTGCCTCTCTATTTGTAACCCTGTGCTTTTACCGTTGTGCCTTCCTGCCCACTAGGAAAAAGAAAAGAAATAAAACTTAAAAAAGATAAGAAAAGATATTAAATCTTTGTAAAAGTGTTGAATAGATTTTTTGTCAGATTCTCGTTTCTCTGATGCTCTAAGTTGAAGGTCTGTTTGTGCCCTCATTATCTGTGACTGCCTACAGACTAGGGAAAAGAAAGTCTTCAGGAATCCTTGAACTTTTTCTCCAAGCCAGCTCACAGTTTTAGACAAAAGTTGGCAAAGACATGCCAGAACAGTGTTTTCAAATTCCTGAAGTTGAAGCTTACCAATGGAGGTGTTTATCATTGTTTATCTTTTGCCTACTAACAAAACATCTGTAATTGTTCTCCTATTCAACTTTTGCATGAGTCTATCAAGTTATTGCAGACTGGAGACATGGCAATTTTTAATTAACACAATTGCATCAGGAGAAAGGTACGGAGCTCCAGGATAAAATAAATGATTTTCTATTGTTATGACATGAACAGGAAGTAATACAATAGTACAGTCTGGCATATTAACATGCATCCGTCATTTTCTAGTACTATTATATTATGTTGGTATCAACACATGTTTCTATTATTTTGATAACTCCATTTTAGACAAGACTAAATAACAGAAACACTTTTGTGTTGAATTCAATCCAGTTTAACACCACTACAAATCATCCAAAATGTTATATGTATGTGTTTGTTTTCACCCGTGTACCTGATAAAGGATTATTTATGGTTGTTCTGAATGGTCACATTCAAAGTTTCAGTGAAAAACAAACCACCATAAAGAAGATATATGATATATGTAATCACATATGATATTCAGCCTATCCTGTAAGACATTCATAATATTGTAATCTGTTGTTTACTTAAAAATTGACACAAATAAGTAGGAATGTCCTGACTGGTATCCAGAGATGTGTACTGGAGCCAATCCAGGCTTTTCTAGTGGATCAGGATTCAGTCAAGCCTGATATTGTGTAGTCATTTATTTTAGGTCTGCCATAAATCAAAACTCTGTTCCTGTAGCATCTAAAGAACTTCTTCCTTTTCTGTTTTAATGACACAACATTATGAGCACTGACAGGCAAAATGAATAACACTGATTATTATTATTCATCACGGTACCTGTTAGTGGGCATATAATAGACATTAAGTGAATTTTGCCCTCAAAGTGGATGTGTTAGAAGCAGGAAAAATAGGCAAGTGTAAGGAGTTTTGACAAGCGCATCTCCAAAATTGCAACTCTTATGGGTTATTCCCAGTCTGCAGTGGTCAGTATATATCAAAGTGGTCCAAGGAAGGACCAGTGGTAAACAGGCAACGGGGTCAATTCATGTGGGGGGTGAAGGCTGGCCTGTACCTTGAATTGCTGAAGAAGTTTATGCAGGTTGTGAAAGAAGCATGTCAGAATATACAGTGTATCGCGGTTTGCTGGATAAGGGGCTGCACCGCTGTCTATCACCAAAAGTGCCAGCAAACGGCATGTGAGCCTTAGAACTAGACCACGGAGCAATGAATGAAGGTGGCTTGGTCTAATGAATCACATTTTCTGTTACATCATGTGGATGACTGGGTCATCAATATTTCAGTTATGAGCCTGACCTTAAAAGTAAAAGGGTGTCTACCTCTCATTCTACTTTTTGAAATTCTAGGAACTTTGACATTGAAGTGATGTGTTGGGATGATTTGGTACAATGAGGTCTTTTAAATATGACAGAGCTAGGCCTTTAAGGGCCTTGCATGTAAAGAGAAAGATTTTAAATTCTATTCTAGATTTTAAAGGAAGCCAATGAAGATGAGCCTCTCTGTGTTTATGAAGTAACCGCATTAATCCTTGCATTAAGCCATAAGCCTGGATAACTGGCCAGGATATTCGCAAATCAAATCCAATTGATAAGCAAAAAAATGTGTCGGGCCCATTCCACAGTCCACCGCAACATAGCCAGCAGGAGACTTTACATAACTGATACTTTGGCAGTTTAGCCATAGTTGTCGATTTTCTACTCGGGAACATGCTGGCTTTAAGTTTGACAGACCTGCCATGGACGGCCCAAAGACGATGCACTGTTGAGGATGGTGATATTTTGCTTTCCAGTCGAGTCAGAGTCCTTGTGATTTATTTCAAGCATGGCTGATTTTTACAAGCTGAATTTGTACAAGTGTTGACTCAAAACATAATAATGCTGCTTGTAGCCAGAAAGAGTTTAGTGCAAAAGAAAGGAGAAGGAAAAGGAAAAGCAGCCGAGAAAGTAATTGTTTGTGGATTAATCTATGCAGTTGTCCCTTTTTTCTCTCGTGTTACATTTGCCTTCTTCTGTGTGTTTTATTTAAAGCGTTTGCTTGCACAGAGTCAAACAAACGGATCTGACTAATATCTGACAAAAACACATACCATACAAATACATTGTTTCTCTGTCTGTGGAAGTTTCCTCAATGAATATTTACAATTAGCAATACATACAGTCACACTTGCACAGCAGATATACCAAATTACAGTTACATCAGTGCTTAGGGATTATATAAAAGTTTCTGTCAGTTGGTTTATCTGAATGTTCGTCAGTTTGCTTTTTCTTTACTCTCTACCCTACAGAATGTTCCTTCATCTGTCACTTTTGTTTCGCTGCCTTTGCTTTCATCACCTTTCAACTAGCTTCTTTGTCTGTCTGCAACTCTGTTTTTGTTGTTTTGCTTTTTCTGTGCCTCTACTCCACTCTCTTTGTCTCTCTTGCTTTATTCCGTCTTGTCTGCTACATGTTTGTCTCTCTCCCTTTTTTTTTCTCGCCCCGGTTCCTTCATTTTTGTCTCCCTGCTCCACAGTTAACGTATTTAATTTTCATACTGTTGGCAGTTGTTCCCTCCATCATAAACCATCAACGTTGCCTCCTTTCAAGCTGGTATTGATCATTGTACAGCTGATCACAACCAATCTCCACCAAGCGTCATTATCTACTCTCACTCTTTTTCTTTTGTTGTCGTCTGTCTTGTATTGTGTGCTCTGTGGGTTATATTTTTTAATCTAGCCATTCAGTACTGTGATGAAATAATAACCCTGTAAATGTTGGCATTTAGCTAGTGAATTGTTTCTTTTTTCCCCCCTTCAATTCTGAAGTGTTAAAAACCATCACTCAGGTGGAAAGCTGGCGGCTTTCAAAGGAAAATGCGTCACATAACTTTTACTGTTTGTGTAAAATATTGCAAGCAGATGGGAGACTGATGGCCCAGTCTAGACATGAAATCTTTAATGAATAGTCTGTTTTGTTCATTCCTTATCCCTCGTGCTACCCTCATGCATGCTCTCTTATCAGTCTGTCCATTCACTAGGGGTCCCACAGACCCCAAAGGTAGCACGCAGGTTAAGAGATGTTCTTGCTGAAGATCAGGTGTAAGAGAAGCTGCCCTTGTTAAGAAGCTATAAAGGAGATGAGTATTACAAAGTAGTCAGGTATTCTTAACACTGACACAGAGTGTTTAGTAAGTATTGCATTTGTTGAATACAGGATTTATCGGCGTATGTCACATATAGATTGCGTTTAAACTCATGATCAAATGTAGATTAACCATGGTGCTCATGCTGTGACATGGAGCAACAGTATGTATGCTTTACATAACTACTGTTTAGTCCTGCATCTTTCTTCAGTGTTGTGCTTTGGTGGGCTTTTTACTCTGCCTTCAAATGTGACAAACAGATCAGTGCAGTGGTCAAGACAAGCTTTTTTCAATGCTTGTCAGGCTTCTCAGTAGCGAAGGCCTACCTTCTCTGACATGATTTTGAGAGGATAATTCATACCTTCATTACCTCTCGTCCAGATTGCTGCAATTAATTGCGTACTGGACTTGACCAACCAGCAATACATCACACACAGGCTGTGCAGAATGTAGCAGCTTGCCTTTTGACAGAATAAAAATGGCTTGATAACACCACATACAGGCCTCCCTACACTGGCTGGCAGTGCATTTTAGGATCCGGTTTAAAATTATATTGCTTGTTTTTAAAAGTCTGAATATCCAGCAAGCACCTAACCTGTCTGAGCTTCTACATCACCAGACTCCAGCCAGAGGCAAAAAAAAAACAAAAAACAAAAACAAAAAAAACAGGCTTGATAAAGCCTTTTCAGTGGTGGCTTCAACAACCTACCCCTTTATGTCAAAGTGGCCCAGACTTTGGAGCATTTTAAATCACTGTTGGAAGACGTGCGCGCCTGAAAGAATGTCCCTCCCTTGTTCTGCTATGTGCCATGTAACGTTGACTCATGGTGCATGACAAAGGAATGTGTTCAGTGGGAGATTTAACTGTTACCCTGCTCATGTGTGGTTCATGAGCTTGTGTCGTGATCTTTAAGGTGGCAGGTTAGAAGAGAGGATGTTAGTTTACTTGCAAGATTTCGTGGTCAAACCAAATAAGTACATGTATAAAGGCAGTAGTTAAGCAGAGCATTTACACAGTCAACTGCCGATGCTATCATTGCCCAGTTAGTTTGCCAGTCTGTGAAAAGAGTTAATCGTGCGTATTGCTCCTTTAGCTGTGAGTCAGCCATGAGAGTTGTAGTCTAATGAAAGGCGTTGCTCGTTGTACTGATATACTTTGTGTCTTAAAGTTTGTTGCTCCGTTGGCGGTGCGCTCATGGCCAACTGGAAATTGCCAGGCTTTCGCATCGCAGCCGAACAGTTCTGCCTGGAGATGACTACTTCTATGCTCAACAGTGCATCAGAGTGTGGTGGGCGGACTTTAGGTGCGGAGGAATAAGGAGTAAGAGAGAGAACAATGCAGGTGCTGAAGTTTTAGTGTTCTTATTTCAGGTTACAGTGGCAGTAAGTGGCCGGAATTGTGACTGTCAAAGTAAAAGAATTTTATAGTTCTTCTGCCAGTGTTTTGTAACACACTGAACTTTCTCTTACTTTGAATTTTTCTTCAAACGATATCTCCGTCTGCCACATGTCTTTCTGTTCCTATCTTTCCCCTTGCTCACTCCCTCCCTGCCTTTCTTTCTCTTTCCCTGTCTTTTGTTACATTGCAGCGCGCGATCGAATACTACATCAAGCCAAATCTAGAGCCTCTGTTTCCTCTTTCATCTGCCTCGTAGCCCCTGGTGGCCCTCAGACGCCTCAAAGCTTTCAAACAAGCGAAGAGTCAAAGGGTGTGGAGACACGGAAGTAGGGGGTAGAGTTGAGGGTGCTCACGATTGCCTCCAGAGAGAGGCATTTTCACCAGCTTTTGTACCCCTCGCTCGCTGTCCCCTGACCTTTCAAAGCGCCAACAGACCCCCTCCTCTCTCTCCCTCTTCCTGCATTCTCCAAAGGGGTCCCAATAATAATTCAGCACAGCCCTGTATTGTGTTCTGTCGAAAGCCAACTTGGCTGCATAAGCAATTGACACAATCAGGTGTTTTTTTTCCGGGCACACACCACACTAGTTCTCTGGTCAGCATTTTATCGCCCCCTCTTGTGTGTGCTTAGGAAGAGGTTTTGTGGAACCAAGACCACCAGCTGGAATAAGAGAGGATAACAGCACGGCTTTTAGGTGGGTTTTTCACTGGCTTTTGTTGCCTTGAAACAGCCACAGCATTATCGGAACAGTCCACTTTCTACCAGCCTCTCTTTTGTGTCCTGTTGTCACTCAATCTGTCTGTCTCTCCACTTCCTCTTTCTCTTTATGATGTGAAGCCTGCCTTTTCTTTGTATTTGCTCTCCAATTCACACCTTGTGCTCCTGGGAGATCGATTTTTTTCCTTCTCTGGCCTTTTTGTAAATAAATAAATACCAATGTGTTATTGTTTGCTACCTGAAACATGTTGACAAATTCACTTTCATGTGAAACTTTGAAAATTGCTTTTTTTATAGTTGTATTGAAGGCATTTAAAACTCTTTGACTTGCAAATGTACCAAAGGCAGGTTATTATTTTTGCTGTACTAAACAATGAGCTGTTTTTTTTTCTAGTCTTGTCCTACATCTTTCTCTGTGCTTCCAACGGATGTAATTTAAAGTTCAGCCTTATAGTAGCAAGGAAAATTATGTGAGCCCTTTCAAAAAAACAGGTTCTCTGTATTATGTTGTTGACAGAAACACTGTGCTTAAGCTAATAACACACAGACATTTAGAATCTATATTTAACATTCCCATGAAATATTTACCTCGCTGTTAGAAAAAATAAGTGAACGCTTGCAATTAATAACATGTCAGACTTTGGTGCTTCCCGTATTTGCGGATTGGACCTTATCTTATTGATCACCATTCTTACTGCTTCAACTCAGAATTTCTTAAGGGGTGTACACACAGGAAGCACCATCACTGACATCACTGAATGTTTTCACCAATTCAATCTCACCTTTGAGACGATGACCAGTGGGAGTGTCTTATACAGTTCTTTGACATGTGATGCAAACACTCACCCAGACTGTGACCAACTTTGGTACCAGCTACAAAATTCACCATGCTGATAATGGTGAATTTCTTAAGGGGTGTACACACAGGAAGCACCATCACTGACATCACTGAATGTTTTCACCAATTCAATCTCACCTTTGAGACGATGACCAGTGGGAGTGTCTTATACAGTTCTTTGACATGTGATGCAAACACTCACCCAGACGGTGACCAACTTTGGTACCAGCTACAAAATTCACCATGCTGATAATGGACTAGCACCACGTGAAACCACCTGGCATTGTTGATAGTAGAGAGTCAGGACAGTATTTGGATATTTGTATTTGTATATATGTATTTGTATCTTTTGCTTGTTTCTTCTTGTGCTAATTCTGTACTGGGATAAGGCCCAGGCTATCACAGGGCCATTCCTGCCTCTGGCCCAGTGCCCAGGCCCAGAGGCAGCTCAGTCGTCCCAAATAATCGCTCTCTCCAGAGGTATGCCATAAAGGATTGTGTTTTTACCAGTCAATTAATAATATCACACTGTTATTTCAGTGGTGTTATGGAGTGCACTCT
This sequence comes from Planiliza haematocheilus, assembly GCA_005024645.1. NCBI lineage: Eukaryota > Metazoa > Chordata > Actinopteri > Mugiliformes > Mugilidae > Planiliza > Planiliza haematocheilus. The sequence goes on along the minus strand of SRSE01001101.1, from coordinate 671,029 downwards.
TGGCAGACCTCAAGCATGCAGTGATGGTAGAGCAGAGTAGCAGCTTCCTCCATGACGTCCTGCCATGAACAATGTGCTTCATACAGCCATGCATCACAGTTTCTCATTGGTAAACTAATTCTTTATCTGTTACCTTTGTTCTTTATTACATCACTGAGCATTCTGCTTCAAGCCTGTGAGGTCATCTTTGCTGCTTCTAGTGAGTGTTGCCACAGTGTTAAATTGATCCATTTGTAGACAGTTTACCTAAATCTGGACTGATCAATATCTCAACTTTCTGAGATTATTAGTGCTCGCTATTTGTTACAGCAACTTTGTGTATAGCTGCAAATGTGTGGGCTAAAGTCAAATTAGCTCTATCATTCATTCATTCATTCATCTTTTGTACCCGCTTAGTCCTGTTAAGGGTCGTGGGGGTCTGCTGAAGCCTATCCCAGCTGTCATCGGGCGAGAGGCGAGTCTATCCCAAAACCTCAAATCACGCTTCATTTATTGTCCCTCGTGCTACTTTTGGGGTATCTGGGACCCCAAGTGAATGGACTGACAGATAGAGAGCATACAAGAGGGTAGCACGAGGGATAAATAGACATCAGGTTGAGGGATCAACATCAATATATTGTGTTCATAATTTTAACTTGCATGTACATTTAAGCATATTTTCACAGATATGTATATTTTCATTCCATTGCACTCATTTCTCTTCGTATATTCCTTCTACTGCTGTGTAGTGAATTTACTGCCCAGTGGCTACAGTTGCATTCTTTTTCACGATACTTGACTAAGCAATAATGTACCATTTTATTGATACCTGTATTAATACTTACCAGTAATCTTATCAATATTCTCCATTAATGCAATAGGATTAGGTGTATAAATAAAGGTACCAATGCTTAGTATGCTGATGAAGGTCCATCAGTGACTGTCTGTCTTAAATTAAAGTTAGTATATGAAAGACAGCCTCTCTCAAGGCAACAACATTTCAGCCCAGTGGGCAGCAAAACAAAAGAGTGGCTACATCTTGGTAAAATGTGGATGTTCAGTGATAACTGATTATTCCCTTAAGTAACATTTAATCATCATTTCCTGCTTCTCATGTGAGGGTTTGCCTCTTTACTCTCTTTATATCATGGTAAATTGTATTTGTTTGGGTTTTGGACTACTATAAAAATATTCACCAGTCCCATTTCTAGTTCCCTTATTTTTGTTACAAGTGGAGGAAAGCTGATGATCTAGGTAGCTTGAAATTAATTTTGTTAGTGGAGCCAATCTTCGTAGTACGTGTTCTCCTCCACATTCTCCTTCATCTCCATCCCTCAGCAGTGGAGTGGCCAGGTCTATCAACCGCAAAGCCTCAGCCTATCACCTGGGAGCCCCAGATAAAAATCAGATAAAATGGATTTCCAATTGAGTCAAGGCTCCAAGACTGGGTTCTGCAGAATGGGGAGCAGGCACTCCTCTTCTGCTCTCCTACCTTTCCTGACTTTTTGTTTGTTATTTGTTTTTCTTCTCCTACAGTGCTTTGCCCCAGCCTCTCTTCTTCTCTCTCCAGTCCCCTCATTCTGTGATTTTGATCTGCTGGCCAGAGCCACATGAAATGAAAATATGTTCATTACAGAAGTCAGAGCTATCTGGTAGGTAGTGTGATGGAACCTCAGCAAGTCTTCTTAGTCAGTTTGTACTTTAAGTAAGGAGGGATCTTCAATTAGAGCAACAGGTGGGAATCTATTAGTTTCTTAGACTTTAGGTTTTCAGTTGCTACTATTTTTAATGTACAGAATACATTAATGATTCATATTTTTAACATTAGTCACAAAGTAGCCTGCCCTAAACATTATATTTTAAGATATTACTTAAAAGGAATTAAGTAAATCTTCCATCTTCATTATGATCCGGTTGACCTAGTGTAGCATGTGTTTAGAGAAGACAAAGTATCAAGATGCATACTGGCTCATTGATCTTGGCATTTTTCATGAGATTTATTGGCAGTAAGGAAACTATGGAGAAACACAGCATAATTTTTTTTTCTAAGCAGGGGACATTTGCTCACTTGTCATGGAGAACTGTAGCTGTTTGAATTCCTCTTTTCATAGTCCCCTTTTTTGCCCATATTTGCTTAAAAGCTCATCACTTTTTGTTGCAAAGACTGTTTTTTTATCAGGCGTGCTTTTGTGGAAGTTTACTTTGATAATAATCAAGGACTGTCAGCGGTAAGCATAAAGATAAGGACATTTGTAGTGATCCATAGAGTCCTTCTTTTCTCTTTAGAGGAAGGGAGCTAGATTATATTTACACATATAAATACGTTTTCCAAAGTCCTCATGGTAGTGTAGCTCGGTTTCTGTGGCATAGAGTATTTTTCCCTGTTCTGGTTTTACTTACCTTAAACTACTTCAAGAGAAATAATTTAGTGTTCTGATAGTTGAGTCATGAGCATTGACATTAGCCACGCGTCTTACTTTTGGAGTGATATTTGCTGATCGACCTTTATTTTGTCTGTGGATTCCAAAGTCATTAGAGTTGGTTTTGTGACTTTTTCCAGACTGGTAAGTAGGGCTGAAACGATTCGTCGAGTTACTCGATTAACTCGATTACAAAAATTGCTCGAGGCAAAAACTCTGCCTCGAAGCCTCATTAAATTCCTATGACGCGCACTATACACGGATTTTACTTTTCCACACGGGCCGTTGCAGCTGCGAAGCACACCACCAGCGCGTGATACATTTTGAATTTATTTGGCGCGATGGCGTAGAGTAAAGATGCCCATAAACGGCAAACGAATCACGGAAAGCGCGAATGAAAGTGGCCATGTGGCATTGTTTACAAAACTTGACCGCAGCGCACGTTTGCAGGCAGGCGACGTAAGCTCCGCTAGCTAGCGTAAAACACAAAATGGACCGATTTTTAATAAGAAGGGACCGAAACGAGCTCAAAAACCAGACGTAGAAATGCACATTTGCAAAGGTGACGTAGTATGTTGTCGTAAAAGTGGCTCGCCTTTTGAGTTTGCACTGCCAATGTGGCTCTTGCGAAAAATGCACCCTCATCTCTCTCACTCTTCCTCACGCACAGCACGCGTTCACAAACACACAGGTTGCTAGGTTACCAAGTTCGCTTAACTGTATTGTTATTTAATTGTTGTCACTGGCACTTTTAATGGGTAAATTGCAATAAATGGGCTTAGTTTTGGAGCCAAATGTTGGAGTTGGAGTTCTCTGTTTTTTTGAGAAATAAAAGGCAAATGCTTGATCATTTTACAGCCACATAATTTTCGTTATGCGTTATTTGTTTTGGTTGTTTAAAAACGTTGTTTAAAATATCCGATTAATCGATTAATTGATCGATAAAGTGCTAGATTAATCGATTACAAAAAGAATCGATAGCTGCAGCCCTACTGGTGAGCAACAACAACTCTTTTTTTCTGAGCTCCTCAGAACACTCTTTTGTCCATGACATCATGCACTCTCACAAACATGTGTTGTGAAGATCAGACAGTGAAAAGTCCCAGATTTTTTGAACAAAATTGAGTGAAGAGATGGACTGTAATGTGGCCTTGAAAAGAACTTGTAATCCTTGAGGTACACTTAATTATGCACTTCACAGATATATAACATAGGCTCATTTTCCTTTTTTCTTTCGGTTCTCTTTGTCTACTTGTGTGAAAATCCGCTGAAGTATTGTGCTAAAATCAGTACCTTGAACTGGCTCTGTATATACCTGGTGAATTGTGAAGCATGATCAAGACTGGTCTTCCTCCTTTTTGTGGAAGCATCTGTTGTTTTATTCCTCTATTAAGTGGGTAGCTGTATTCATACCAAAATGTTCAATGAAGGGAATCTAGACAATTTTTACTAGATTAAATAAATATCCATTCTGGCTTTAAAGTCGTACTCATTATAAACACATACTTCTGCTAACTGAAGTATACACAGCAGAAAAAAATGAAGCTGGAGGGAAGGGATGGAGAGATGAAAAGATGTGGAATAGAAGTGCTCACAGGTGCTCTCGAGTGAATGACAGAAGTGGACAGATGTAAGAATGAAGCAGGAGAGGAAAGGGAACCGAAGTATAGGAAGGGAATGGGAGGAGAGGAGAGGAAACCAGATGAGAGAGCAAAAGAGTGGAGTCATATTGATCGCCCTGCTCTATAAGTCTCCCTGTGGTTTTAATGGGTTGAGTTGCACAGCTGGAGTGAACTCTGCAGTGCTTAGAACAGATACCACGCACACATGCACATACAGTAAACATATACACACAACCTCTGCTTGCTGCAAGTCAATGCACCCCGAGCCTCCAGTCGGTTGAGCTCGTTGCATCGTTGCACATGCACTAACCCTCCTCCCTGCTGCTGTCCAGCCTTTGAGACCAACTGGGTATGAGCTGGATCAATTCTTTTGACTGAGATATCTAAGCAAGAGATTTCGGTCTTCCTTGATTTTATAATTTAGAGCCTTTGATGAATAATAGATGCATCAACTATTGCATCAACTGCTGGCCAAAATAACAGACAATTTTATGTGAGAAATATCAGAGGATCAGGGTCGGATAATGTAATTTCTTAAAAAGGGAACATGAATGTTATGCGGTGGATGTTGAGACAGTTTTCAATATTGTATGGTGCTGGAGAAAAAAGTCCTTGTGTCACAAATATAGTACATTTCCTTAAATAAAAATAACATTATAATAAATATTGGCTGCCAGTTATCAGCATGGTAGTGTTAGTGTGAACATGTTAGACTGATTCCAAATCTATTGTGTAACCTTAATAAATCCAATCACACCCTGTCCACCTACAATTAGCACACGTTTCCTTTAAAGAAATACAGAAGTTAGAAATAAAAGTACCTCAAACACCCCTCCAGAGTGGAACTCAGTGTGTCACATCTGCATCTGCAAGGTAAAAGTCTTACTATGTATGACCCTGCAATTATGGCAGTCCTTGTAATGAGGTAGCCTATGTCAACTCTCCCTGTGTTAATTGGCTTTTATAATAGCTAGTTATAATATAGTGGTTCAGTGTGTTCTGTTGAGGTCATCTCACTAACAATATATCTCCTATCCTTTGTTAAGGGTTTTGATAAGTAGCTCTGCAAGGTTGTTAGAATAGATTTGTTTGATGCAAAGCTGCAGTCAAATGGGCTAGTTTTCACTTTAGTTTGTCTGGTGTTGTTGAAAAATCTTGTTGCCTACATTTCAACATGTCCTTCGATTATAGCCATTTCACAGAAGAGTACACAATCTTAGTGAAGGTCATAGACCTTGAAACCCTGGTCTCAGACTCCTGGGTCTCTCTCTGCCATAGTCTGCTGCAAGGGTTTGAAGGACCTCATCGATCTTTGGTTGAACGTTGGATCAATTGCATGTAGTTGTTAGGTAGGCCTGATGGACCATAACTAGTGCATATTGGAAGCTGCCTTGGAGGAAGAGAATGCAGTATTTGATCCTCAAGAAACTGCCAGACAGCCACAGATGAAGATGCAATAGTTTGCATTGATCATGGTTTCTGTAAACAGTAACAATGTGTATATATGCTTTACTATGCATGGACAGTCATTTATAGGGTTTACAAGTCTTCGAAGTATGAATTTATTTGAAGGATCATATCCTCTTCTTGCGACATGTTTGGTATGAAGATGATGGTTTGTATCTTGCAAGTGTAGCCTGACTCTTCAAACCATCTATGTGCCTTGGTGGGAATTGCACTGATTTTAAAGTGATGAGAAGATTTGTATGGTTGAGTTTATGTTAATGCATTTTGCTTCATCCCATCCCTTCACCCTTCTATACTACTATACTACTAGACAAAATAAGGTCGGATGTCATTATTGCTCAACTACATTAGAGATGATTTGTTAAATGCACAAAATAACTAATAATAAACTGCTCTTTTATTTAGTTGTAACAAAGACCAAACACAGACTGTCACTAAAGGTTCTCATCTCATTGTCTGCATCCTGTAGTTTAATTAGTAGTTAATCGGTTGCCATTAAAAAAGAAAAAGAAAAAAAAAGACTAGTGATGCAGAGCTGAGTAACACCAGTCAACAGGTTTACTTCTCTCCATTACTGAGATAATCAGTACTATTACCAGACCTGACCTTTCAGTGTGATCAGTTAAAGGCAGCAATGTGTGCAAAAAAAACAAGGACAGTCCTTGGACCAAAGAGCATCTCAAAGGTCAGAAGGTGTGGCAAAAGTGTGCAAATGGACTAATTTTCTCTATTTTTATTTGTTTTGTTTTTTTTCTCCCTTAGAATCTGCTGGTCAACCACGGATGAAGAGTGGGAGGAAAAGGGTAAAACTTTTAGGCGAAAGCTTTTACATATGCACTTAGAGTGGCACTGGTTGCATTCATGTTTTGATTTATGACAGAGCTAATTTTGCTGTTAGCATGCCTTGTTTTAAAAAAAATCTGCTTTATATCATGCTATTTATTATTATTATCAGCCGTTAATGCTGATAATGCTGCACTGCTACATGCTAGAGGGAAGCTTTTGAAAGATGAGTGCTTGTGTGCATTAAATTCATGGTCTACGTAATGCTCTCTTACTTCAGTCATTAACAAGATCAGCATACAGAATGTCTAACGTTGGCAATGTAAAGACACATTCAGGGTCACTCCTCCATCAGCTGAATGTAAGAATTCAGTTTACGTCCAAACCGCTGCTGCTTTCGAAGGGATGAAAAGGAAGAAAAGCGTTTCAGAAGCGAGCTGAATCTGGTGCTTTGGGATCGTCCTTGTTTTGATCACTGACTGAAAAGAGAACTGAATCAGGTGTATTTCTTTTGGGTTTTGTATTTTCTTTTGAACAACACAGGAGTGTGCTCAGGTAGTCCTGGCCATGACTTTAATTCATCACACCTATGATGTATCAGATGATTTTATTAAACCGTTCATATCCTGACTCTGTCTTGTGCTTATTTTTTTCCTCTCCTAACTACGCAGCACGTTCACGTATTTGATTCTCTCTTTCCTTCTATTTTAAGACACAAGTACAGGTACATAACTTCAATAGATTTTCTAAGGTCAAGCCACCTTTCAAACTGTTACTGTGTAATTAGTTAACAACTCATTACCCTACACTGTTGAATATTCTGAAAGCAAGGTGACCAACTGGTTGATGTGTGTGTAACCAACAGGTAAAGCCCGTTTAAAGTCTGATTCAGATTCAGTTTTACAATGAGATGGTGGCAATGAAAACAATACTGCAGCTGTTAGCCACTTCAGTAGATTAACTGCATGTATTTGAGAAACGCAGATGGTATAGACTGTAAATACAGGATCCTGGACGAAGACAATATCCATCAGGAAGACTCACTGCATGCTATATGCCATACATTGTGTAGGGTGAGGGTTAGGGTTAACCCTAACCCTAACCCATTGTTTAGAAACTCCACCTCAGCCCGTGGGAAATAAAATGGCAACGATTAGAATGACAAAGACTTTTGTCTTCAGGCTTGACCTGAAATTTAATGAAAAGGTGTTAGACTGGAAGAAGAAAAAAAAAAAAAAAAAAAAAAAAAAACATTCTGTCAGGAGAAGAAGAAAGCTGTACGGACTGATTGGTGGCAGCGGTGTCCCCCTTTGAACAACACTGAGATGTACCCAGGTGTGCAATAATCTACTTGATTGACTTAATGTAACAAGTTTGACTCAAGTGGCGACATTTCATGCTCACGGTAATTCTCTAGTTGTAGCTTTAAAGTCTGTAGTGAGGTTGTGGTAATTGGCTTGGAGCGCAGAGTTAGGCTGGAAGCGCTCTGCTGCTATGCACCTTAGAGCTAAGCTATTGCACACAAATACACACACACACACACACACACGCACACACACACACACACACACACACACACACACATTTGGGCACTACCGGCCAATCTTAATAAAAGAAATGACACAGGGGTAGAGGGAGGGTAGAGGATGCGGTCACGCAGATGTTGCTACGGTAACAGCGGTGAGCAAGGGCTGGGAGCTGCAAGGCAGCAGGTTAGAAGAGAGAAGTGAGGAAGACGACAGTCGACGCATTCAAATGCGTCCCTCGCTCTCCCTGTTGATCCCGTGTCATACCCAATTACCATTGCAGCGAGAGGAAAGAGGGAGCGCGGGGGGGTGGAGGAGGGGGGCGTAGAGTGGGGGTTGTACACAGAATACAGAAAGAGGAATGGGAGTATTCTGGTTTCTGCTTGAACCTTTCAGAGAGATGCTGCACTTGCGTGTGCCGAGGTAAACACCCACGCCTGTCATTACACGTTCAGAAGGGGAAGGTTGTGGCAAAAATCTTTCTTTATCTGCAGCTTCAAGAGAACATGTGTCACTGGCTGAAGATTTCTATGTTGAACAACTCTCTGAAAAACACAAGTATATGGAAAGTATTTGGACTAGAAACATGGCTCTATGTATATATACATGTATTTTTCTTCTATTGTGTTATATAACGCAGAGACAAACTTCTTTTGTGTGGTGTGTGAGAACTGTACAGTTATATGTTGTGGAACATCATTTCACCAAGAAATAGAAACATACTTCTGGTTGGCTGGGTCTCATCGCATTCAGTTCCTTGTTTCTCATATTGCACTCACCAAATTAATTAACAAGAAGTGAGAACACAGATAGATTGGGATAGCAGAGTCAGAGAAGGAATGAAGATATTGCATGCATATTTGGACACAATACTGATGCTAAATGAGCACACCTGTGTGGGCCGTTCATATTTTTTCCTCTTTCCTCTTTTATGTGGCCGGTCTGGGTGTTTCATTAAAACCTGTAAGCCTGTATGACTGATGGTGTTTTGTCTTTCCTTACTGATGTCGCAGTTTTCCCACATTTTAGCCTAGGTATACACATTGTAAACACAGGACAGCTTTATGAGATGGTAATAATGCAGAAGTTGTTTTACTGCCCCTAGTATTTCAGCATATACTGCCTTTAAATGGTGCCAATTTGCACCGTATTGAAGGACGGATGGTGGTTTGATACCTGACTCCTCCTGCACATGTATTGTTCTTGAGCAAAACATTGAACTAGAATTATGGCAAAAACACTGGTGAAGAGTCCCATTTTGGAATTATGACAAAATAGTGAAGTTTGTCTCTTTTTTTGTTGTTTATTTATTTTGTCTCCTTTTGGCAATTTGTCTTCCCAGCCAACCACTTTCCCTGAACCACACACACAGGCACATCATACACACCAGCCACAAGGGAAATCAATTAGTCTTTCTGTTATCTGTCACCTCCATCAGATTATCAGAAACACTGACATCTATTAGCCCGACACTCCATCTGCTCCGTACTTGTACGTGTGTTTGTGTGTGTGCACTGCAGAGGCCTTCCTCACTGCTCTGGCCCCCTGGTTAAAGACTTCCACCCCTCTAATGTCATTAAAAGGATAAAGAAAGGTGGTTGAGGGGATGAGGGAAAGTGGAAAAACTGAGCAGGGAGAGAGCGGTCTGCTTAACCTCTGCTGTCTGACGGAGCAGGCAAACGTTCAGTGAGAGAATGATTTAATCCCTCAGTAGTAGCCTGGATTAATCCTCCAATTTATCACTGCCTCGCTCTTTTCTCCAGGCCTTGCTGTCATTTTCTCTCTCCAGTCATTGCCTTCTTCATCCCCTCTTTCTTTTTGTGTAATGCGTCTGGTACTAAGTGGCTTAATGCAATTTAATGTGCTGACTTCCCTTTATCTGCCCATTGTCAATGTTCTCTCTCTGGAACAAAGGGATGATTCTGACATCTGTGTGTGTGTGTGTTGTTGTGGGCATCCGAGGCTTTGCACAGTGAGGCTGGAAGTAGTCACAGTGGTACTTAAGCGTCAGTGGTCATGTCAGCATGTCAAGAGACGCACAGTGAAGATGCTAACATAAGATGATTAGCATCTAATGTGTTCAGAGTTTACCACAGAGACAGAGCGCAACATGTCATACTCTGAAAACCACTCCCCCTAGAGGTGGAAACAAACAATATGCTACACAGTCCGCGACGCTCTGCGTTCCCGCGCCGCTGCCTACAACTCCGGACTCGCCTCTGGGAACATGGAGGACTACAAGTCGGCCTCTTACAGCGCGCGCAGAGCGGTGAAAGAGGCTAAACACCGCTACGGCCAGAGACTGGAGAAACTGATGGGACAGTCTGATTCTAGGGGACTGTGGCAGGGACTACGAACAATAACGGACTACAAAGCAGCACACGCCCCCCCGGTGAGTGCCGACGCCTCCCTGGCTGACGAACTCAACACCTTCTTTGCGCGCTTTGAGTCGGGAAACCGACTGCCTGCTGCGCTCCCAGCCGGAGGGGAGGTCACACTTACTGTGAAGGAGCATGAAGTGAGGAGGGTGTTTAAAAGTGTTAACATCAGGAAAGCGGCTGGACCAGACGGGATTAGTGGGCGTGTCCTCAAAACCTGCGCTGATCAGCTGGCTCCTCTGTTTACAGTGATATTCAACCTCTCACTCAGACAGTGTGTGATCCCAACCTGCTTCAAGAAGTCCACAATAGTCCCTGTCCCAAAGAAACCACACCCCAGCAGCTCCAATGACTTCAGGCCCATAGCCCTCACATCTGTGGTGATGAAATGTTTTGAGAGACTGATCAAGACATTCATCACCTCCACACTGCCCACCACCCTGGATCCACTACAGTTTGCATACCGGACGGACAGATCCACAGATGACGCCATAAACCTCCTCCTCTACAAGACCCTCTCCCACGTGGACACTGGTAAGGGAAACTATGTGAGAGTGCTGTTTGTTGACTACAGCTCAGCATTCAATACCATAGTTCCCTCCAGACTGGCTGCTAAGCTGCATGGCCTGGGCCTGGACTCCTCCCTGTGCAGGTGGATCTACAGCTTCCTGACCGGCAGACCACAGGTGGTCCGAGTGGGTCACCACACTTCAGCCCCCCTGACTCTCAACACCGGATCCCCCCAGGGCTGTGTGCTCAGCCCTCTGCTGTATTCGCTTTACACACACGACTGTGAGGCCACGTCAGACTCCACCATCATCATCAAGTTTGCTGACGACACCGCTGTTGTAGGACTAATCTCCCACGACGATGATACAGCCTACAGGAGGGAGGTGTCCCACCTGGAGGACTGGTGCAGGGAGAACCACCTCCTGCTGAACGTCAGCAAAACTAAGGAACTGATAGTGGACTTCAGCAGGAAACAGCAGAGGGACTTCCATCCCCTCATTATCTGTGGCTCTGAGGTGGAAAGAGTGGACACTTTCAGATACCTGGGAGTGACCATCTCACAGGACCTGTCATGGACTCACCACCTGAACACCATCGTGAAGAAGGCCAGACAGCGTCTCTACCTCCTCAGACGCCTCAGAGACTTTAAGCTCCCTCTCAAGGTGCTCAGGAACTTCTACACCTGCACCATCGAGAGCATCTTGTGTGGGAGCATCACCACCTGGATGGGAAACTGCACCAGGCAGGACTTCCTGGCCCTCAAGAGGGTGGTCCGTTCAGCGGAGCGGACCATCAGAACCCCCCTCCCCAACCTGCAGGACATTTACATCAAACGTTGCAGGTTAAAGGCCAAGAAGATCCTGACACAGCCCAGTCACCCCGGACACTCTCTCTTCGCTCTACTACCATCAGGCCGTCGTTTCCGATGCCTAAAGACAAAGACTGAGAGGCTGAAGAAGAGTTTTTACCCCCATGCCATCCGCATGCTCAACGCTGAGCCTTAACTGGACTTAAACATCATGCACTTTACTCATGCAGCTGCTAAATACTGTCAATTGATGTACATATTCAACTACACCCCCTCTGTTTATCAGTCTGTATTTTTTTCTTCAGCCTATATTGTTATTTTTTTACTCTATATTTTACATTTCCTTCTCTATCGGTGTATATTACACTTATACTGTTTACCTACTACTGTTTACTGTAGTACTGTTTACTGTTGTTTTATTTTTTTTATTACTGGCTGCAGGTACAACAATACATTTCACTGTGCATTGTACTATGTATAACTGTGCATGTGACAAATAAACCTTATCTTACCTTATCTTACACAGGACTAAAATGCTACTGTAGTTCACAAAGGTTCTTCCAAACACTATGTCGCTGCATAGCTTTCTGATTTAGCAACATGATACTGTAACATAACGTGCATACTGGTAAATTGCTTTAGCTGAACACACTGGTTTTGGATGTTTACCTTACCTGTGACAAATAGCTTGCTATGCAGGCATCAGGATCCCACAGTTTTCCTGCTTGTCTCTCATCTGTATGTGTTCTTATTTTTACCCGGTTGATATTACATTCCACCACACATCGGCTGTCTGGCATTTTACAGGGAATTGCTTCCCTTTTTAAACACTTCGGTAGATGCCTTTAAAATGAACCAAAAGATATATATTTTAAATAGTAATGGTCTTGTTTTTCTATAGGAGCTTTTCTACCTATTGGTACTTAAAGCTTTTTACAGTCACAGCACGTAAGCACACAACATGCTTGGCATGTTCTGGGGTGTCCCGTTTCAGGAAATGCTACTCTCTGCCGCTGAACTAAATTTTGTTGTATTGTTTTTAGTTTTTGTTCTTTTAAGTCCAATTATAAATCAGTCTCCTGTCGCTGTGTGTTAAGAAAGTAGCGGAAACTAAGCTACAAGTAGACTAGCTTAGATTGAAAAAAAAGAAAAGTTTAAAGTTCATAAACTCTCAAAACCTCTGAAACAGGCTCATTAATACAGTTTGCCCACATTAAACCAGATATAAATGGAAATAAAGTAATGGTGAAGATTACTTAATCACCAAATGACTGGTAATTGTAGCCTGTCTGAAAAAGATACGACACCCCACAACAGCTTTGCACAAACATCCCAGCAGATCTTAGGAACAATGAAAGTTCCTAAAAAAAATTACATGTAATTATTAGGACAATGATACTGACTTTTAGCTGATTCTGGGTTGGTGGCCAGTGCCAGGGAGCCAATGGTGCATCCTAGGCCCCCTTCCAGCCGATCTCATCACAAGCGAGCAGCTTAGAGTACATATGTGAACACTCCCAGGACACACTGAAGGCGCATTTGAGAGATCCAATCTCTGACCACATTTTAGGTGATTTGGAACACAATTTACTACATTATTTTTTTGTGCTGTCGGTCATATAAATCTAGTCAACAGAAGTGCTCTTGCATCAGCAGAGTTTTGCCTCATTCGTTCAGAAATAAACACACAACCGCTATGTAGGAACCGAAACACCCCTCAATTTCCCCCTCTCTGGAATGTAAATTTACGGAGTTGTTTTGCATTCGAACTCTTCTAACAGATCAACCTTTTACACCCATAGTTATAAATGTGCCATGTCCAGATGCTGGACAGACCCACGCTAACGGAACTCCCTAATGCTGAGGACGTCACCTAAGCCAAAATAGACAGATTTACACTTCTGTGGAATTTCCCCACTCTGGTTGCTGGACTAATTAGTTCTGAATCGAAAGAACATTAATTCGATATCCGAACTACAAAGACTGATTTAAATGACTTTCACTTCATGTGGATAAAGTCTAGAAGACTTAATGTTATTTTATTATGTTTATTATCATGTTTTAAGCTTGTGACGTACTAATCCTTCCTTTTCAGAGACACACACATGCAAATATACCAAACACCTTCTTGCTCCCCTCTCCAAGAGTGACCAAGGAAGTGAATCAGATAAGGGGTCGTAAATAACTTCCTCCCAGAACCAGACCCTGACCTGTATTTCTCTTCTCTGAAAAGAGCCTATGTTTGACAATATGACTATCGAAATTGCAATAACCTGGTAAGTTATATATTGTTGTTCAGGAAGTGCTAACGATCACAATGAGACTATTTTGATCCTTGAACGATAAAGTTAGCCCAAATTCATATAATTGGTCACAGAAAAGAAGTATCAACATTGCCATCAAGTGGTTATCTTTAAAAATATTTTTTCCTCTCTTTTAATCATTGTTGAAATTAAAGCATGTAGAACTTTAGATATGTTCTTATGCTAGTAGCTATTGTAAAATCATCACTACGGGAATTGTTATTTTAGAAACACAATCTTTTAGTATTAGCAAATTGTCACTATAAAGAGTACTCAGGTTTATTCATTTATTGATGCTTTTGAATTAGTTTGATTTCGCCGTTCATATACGTCATCTTGTTATGTTGTAATGTTGAGTGTTGTCACATACGAAAACATTGCTAACGAGCCATGATGAGTGATGGAATGGTTACATTTAATAATATAAAATAGATTAAGAAGATCAGGCAATAAGAGATCTCAAGACAAAGGAGTGGGCGTTCTCTTCACTTTCCGCGCGAAGAATTTGGAAATCCGATCCACACACGCCCTGAATAATTAACTCATAAAACCAGAGAGATGCTCCCTTTTCTCCGCACTTTTACTTTACTTTCACTTCGGCACTTCTTTGACTTTTTCTTTGACACTTTCTTTTACCACTTTCCTTTGCACTTTCTTTTGTACTTTAACTTTCTAGTACATTCTAGTTTTCATTTCCATTTTCCGTTTACGTATTTACGTTTAAACTTAGTAACTTGTTTTAAGAACAACTTGAATAGCTATTTCAAGCTCTGTTTGTTTCTCGTCAGATGTTTTTCCCTGACGTACGATTTTTATAGTGACGTAAATAGTTTTCTAGCTTTATTAATTTTTATACTCTACCAACCGAAGTACTAACCATCATCGTTCATAAGTTAGCCAGCGTAGACAGCTGGGATATCAGAGAAAGATTCAATCTCTTCGACGGATCAAGAAACCAAGAAGCTGTTGCCATAGCAACAATATCAAGAAGACGTGACGAGCCGGATTCTTTCTTCAAACACAAAGACATTGCCAAGTATCGTCTACTGCCTTTGACCGAACACCTACAACGCTCTCAAGCGAACTGGGTGTTGGAGTTGCAAACCAAGCAACGAGTCCTATCTACCGGTCCAAGAGAGGCCCGCATCAACTGTGCCGTTACCGTCACTAACTCGTCACACCGACGCTCCTCCATCACCGACACAGAGAAGACTCTACGGAAAAGTAGGCTGAATCGTTCCTACCGCTTAAGACATAGAGTTGGTGTCACTACTTTGAAACTCCCTACTAATATCTTTTAGAGAAGATTGATTAGATTAGGTATCATTCCTTTTAGATTAAACCTTAAAACATCTCTATCTCTCACCATCGCTCCAGAAATTAATAATTCCATACCTTATTATATTCGTTTTATTTGATTATCTATGCATATATTCTATTAGTCCCTCATTTACTCATAGTTGTCACTTTATTAAATAAATATTCATTCACACTTAAGAAGTTGTTTGTGGTGTTGTTCACGGCAGAGAATGACTGGTAAAATTTGTAGTAAAGGATTCATCCGTCAGATATGCAAATTATTTAACCGAGACTGATAAACTGATTTAAACCGTGTTCTTCCTACGATAACAGGAGGTGGTGCCCCAACGAGACAATTTAAAAGTGTATGTTATCCTACAGCTATTATTAATGATTGCCTGAAAATGAAAAAGCAAGTGATGTTCTGTTAATGTAGTATTGCGAACCTTTTAAAATATTCTGTCCTGAAACTAAGTAAATAATAAATAAACCTTAGCTAGAACTGAAAAATGAAATTATCCAATATGAGCACACTTGATGTGTGCGATTCTCTCGTTAAAAATGTATTGGCATATGGTAAATTATTGACATGATCATGGTGATGTATCAGGAGTTGAGTGAACGTATGTTACATATTTTATCAATAATCATCACGATCTTTATTTATCTTTATATCTTTATTTATCTACATTTTTATTTTCTGTCACTGCCAACAGCACAGTGGTGAAATTACAGTGGAAAAGTTTACAGGGTTTGATTTATAATCAAAACTTGTACAGGTGTCCAAAATAGTTTAACATCTGAGCTGAAGATAAACAATAACTTAACGTATGTGCTTTCTGTGAGAGAGAGAGAGACGTCATAGCGCATTCCAAAATGTGGCAGTCATGAAGCACACAGAACAGCTGCTGATGCTTGTGAAATAGCGGCAGAGATCCATTAGAAACAGCAGCTGTCATAGTAGTCTGCAATAGATGTCTGTCTTTTTCTGCATAAGGTGCACGAAACTGAGATCGGAGCTGGAGAGCTAGCTGGAGACCCATTAATGCCAGGTGTGAACACAGAACTGCTTAATGCAAGGTCTGAGAGGTCCTAGAAAAACTGTTGTCTTAGCAGCTGGAGCAATGGCTAGTATTGTAATGCAGCTTTCTAGTGCATTTACAAGTTGGAAGCAGTTTGTTTCTGGACATATAGACCTATATAACTAAGCAATACTGATTTTCATTAACATTACTCTCTAAATGTAGATAAATTATACAGGTGCCTGGTTACTAGCCACTACAATTTAAATTTAAAAGTTGTACTCAGTAGCCAGGCAGGGGCAACATATTTGTGTATATATGCACATAATTAGATCTGGCTGTCAAACATAACTGAAACATAACTAGTTTAAAACAAATTTAGTCAACACTGGAAGATATACTTTGAAACTGGGGACAAAACCATCCTAGCTGTGTTTAGGCTAGGCTAATCACATCCTGAATAGATACCTGTGCTTAAAGGGGGCGGCTGTGGCTCAGTAGGTAGAGCGGGTTGTCCACGAACCAGAGGGTTAGCGGTTCGATCCCCGGAAGGTGCCACATGTCGAAGTGTCCTTGAGCAAGACCCCCAGTTGCTCCCAGTGCGTGGCACTGGTGTGTGAATGTGTGCGTGCTTGTGTGAGTGAATGGGTAGATGTGTCTCTGACTGTAAAGCGCTTTGAGTACCAATAGGTAGAAAAGCGCTATATAAAAGCAAGGCCATTTAAAACTCAAAGACAAATTAGAGAACATGTTTAGTCGGACAATGAAAGAGGAATTCTGCAGCACTCTACTGGACCGTCTAGGACAGATATGTCCGACAGTGTGGTTTGACCTCTAATTGTAGTTCACTTCCTGGACAGTGTCGTTTTTGGAATTCCTAGGACACTGACATGCGTCGTTCCCTCAAGGCTGTCAGAGTCTGATCAAAGGCATCTGAGATGGCTTGTGTGACAGACTGACAGACAAATGAATGAAGACCAATCCGCAGTCCGCCATCCTTGTTACATTTTAACAAACTGACTCCCACTAACCCGCTGACTCGCATTAAATGACATTGTTAGGCAATTGAGGCTTGCTGTCTTCTTATTAAATACTTTTTTTTAGTGAGTGGGAAAATGGCACATATACTGCCCACCAACCTTGTTAAACCTGGACAAATCTCTTTCTGCTGAGCATTTTTGGGTTGAGGGCCGATTCCCAATGATTTCAGGTTGCCCCTCCGGAGCAGGAGAGAGCGAGCATCTATGAAATAGCAGACCTGGCTCTATAGTAAAAAATATGCTCCTATACCATACCAATTTCCTGTTCTATATGAATGTCACTTTCATTCACTACTGTGCTAATTACAATCATGTGTGTGCTACAGTGTGCTTTGTATTTTTGTGCATTACTGGCCCATCATTTTTTAGACAGTTTTTTTGGTTTGTTTTAAATAATGAAGTTAATACAAAGACAATGAGCACACCATCAAGATGCAACCACTTACTGTTATTGCTACACAAGATAGAGAAAACAAGAGTTCAAATATTTTTGCATCTCAAAGATGTGATCATTATTAATTTATTGAATTAATCATTGCACGACTATATAGATTTCTGTTTCAGGAGCACAGAGGATGCATAATAATTGCAGTTCATGTTAAACCATGACCCATACACACGTCATTAGGGAGCCAAGTCTTACTTTATGTTGCATCATGTCATTATATGTGTGTTGGGGCTGTATGTGTGAAAGAGGGATTCAACACCTTGTTATTAAAAATAAAATTTAAAAAACAAAGAAAAGAGAAGAGAAGGAAAATCGATTACGTAAATTAAATCAGTTCTACATGGTAATCAGCAGTGAATGTCCATTTAAGTATTAAATAATTAAGTGAATACAAAAGGAGTGTGTACACCATCAGGATGAACTGGTTTAGTCCTGACTCTTGACTGATAGGTAATGTAATGATTTTCTACTGCAATGACACCACCGTGAGTGTTTTCCATGCTGCTGATTAAGTCCTGAGTTCATTAAACCAACTTATAAGTATACATTATACACATATTTTGTCTTTTGTTTTGTCTAGTATCAGCCATTAGCTCAGGGGGTATAACTAATGAGCCCATAATTATAAATGGACTGCACTGGAGCTGGGTGTGTAGGTTACAGCGTCGAGGTCCTGCAGTACTCTTAACACACAGCGAAGCTGCGATTGATCCACTTGGTAGTAGCATATTTCCACTTTAGTATTTCCAGTTGCTTCTCTCTCTGCAATTTTTAAATTGCATTTTTTTTGGATGAATACAGATGGAAGGAAAGGTTAACTGAGGAGGTTCAGAGATACATGCATTTATGACTAATGTGAAATTTTGAGTTTTTGTATAACCTTTGACTGTGTATACTAGGAAATAGCTTAAATGTTTGTGTGGACCACAGTGGCAAGGTGGTTAGCACTGATGCCTCACAGCAAGAAAGACATGCTCATTGGGTTAATTGGTGATTCTAAATTGGCCGTAGGTGCGTGTGAGTGTGAATGGTTGTCTGTCTCTGTGTTGGCCCTGCGATGGTGTACCCCTGCCTCTCGCCCGATGACAGCTGGGATAGGCTCCAGCAGACCCCCGTGACCCCTAACAGGACTAAACGGGTAAAGAAAATGACTGACTGACTGTGTGGACCAGTTGCTTCTGCAGCGTCAGAGGCGGCTTCTCCTTCAGTTGGTTCACTTCACAGAAAATATGAGCTCATGCCCAACACCAGCTAGGGCCGGCAGTAGCCAGGGTTCAAGCTTCAATAAACTTACAAAAAAACCTTCATAGGAGATGCTACACTATCTATTCGGTCAAGATCATAGATTTCATTGTTGCAAAGCATTACTTTGTCGTAGTGTTTTTTTTTACACATGACGTCATTGACTAGTTGACAGCTACTCGACTTTAACCACACAAACTCTTGTATAAACATGTGAAAATAGATCTGAATTTTGATAAATTGTGTATGTATAGTGTGAGACATATATTTGTACTTGTATTACATTTAATACAAAATCAGGGGCCCTTCTGAAGTGTTTTGGAGCACCCTCTGGCCAGGATGAGGAACCATCTACCTCCTCCAACTGAGTTATAATAATAATAATAATAATAATAATAATAATAATACATTTTATTTAAAAGCGCTTTTCAAAATACTCAAAGACACTTTACATAAAAAAGAACATCAAATTAACAAAACAATGTGAAATGTAACATCAAAAAACACAATAAACTGAGCTATACATTAAAAGCAATTTTAAAAAGGTGTGTTTTTGTCAGGGATTTGAAGATGGTAAGGTCAGTAAAGTCGCGGATGTGTTTGGGGAGAGAGTTCCAGCGGTAGAGGTAGAGAGGGGCTCTGTCGCCCCAGGTTCGATGCTTGGTCTTGAGTGGTGGAGTAAGGAGGTTTGCATCACATTAACGGAGGCTGCGGGAAGGATTGTGGCAATGGAGCAGGTCAGTGAGATAGGAAGGGGCCTGGTTATGGAGGGCTTTGTGTGTGAGGAGGAGGATTTTGAACTGAATACGTTGTGGAACCGGGAGCCAGTGGAGTTTCTGGAGGACAGGAGTGATGAGATCCTGGGTGGGTGAGCAGACGTGCAGCAGAATTTTGGATGTACTGAAGTTTATTTAGAGTTTTGGATGGTGTGCCGTAGAGGATGCTGTTGCAGTAGTCAATTCTGGAAGTGATGAAGGCGTGAATGAGGGTTTCAGCAGCAGAGAAGGAGAGTGATGGACGGAGTCGGGCAATGTTCTTGAGGTGGAAGAAAGCCGTTCTGGTGATTTGATTGATGTGATGATCAAATGAGAGGTTACTGTCAAAGATGACTCCAAGGTTGCGACTGTAGGGGGAAGGAGACAGGGTGGAGTTGTCGATGGTGAGGCTGAAACTGTCTGTGGAGTTGTTGAGGGATTTGGGGCCGATAATGATTAGGTCTGATTTGTCACAATTTAGTTTGAGGAAGTTGATCTGCATCCAGGATTTGATGTCGGCGAGGCGATAGGAGAGAGTGGAAAGAGTGGCAGGGGGGATGGAGTTGGTGGAGATATAGAGCTGAACGTCATCGCCTTAACAGCGGAAATGGAGACCGTGGTGGCGAATGATGTTGCCAAGAGGGAGCAGGTAAAGTATGAAGAGGAGAGGACCAAGCACCGAACCCTGGGGGACGCCTTGGGACAGAGGAACAGTGGAGGAGGTGCAGTTGTTGATATGGATGAATTGTTGTCGGTCTGAGAGGTATGATTTGAGCCAGGAGAGTGCAGTGCCAGTGACACCGATGGAGGACTCAAGGCGGGAAAGGAGAATGGTGTGATTTATGGTGTCGAAGGCTGCAGTGAGGTCCAGGAGGATGAGGATGGTGAGGTGGCCGGAGTCTGCGGAGAGGAGGATGTCATTGGTGACTTTCAGGAGGGCTGTTTCTGTGCTGTGTTGGGAACGGAATCCAGATTGAAATGGTTGGAACAGGTCATTTGAGCAGAGGTGGGCTTTGAGTTGTGTTGCGACAATATGCTCCAGTATTTCGGACAGAAAGAGGAGATTGGAGATGGGCTGGAAGTTCGACAAAATGTCAGGGTTGAGTCCAGGTTTTTTGAGGATGGGGGTGACAGCAGCCAGTTTGAGTGAAGGGGGGACTGAGCCAGACTTGAAGGAGTAGTTGATGATTTCTGTGATGAGTGTGGAGATGGCTGGTAAAGAGTCCTTAATGAGGTGAGATGGGATGGGATCCAGGACACATGTATAGGTTTTCATGCCTCTCATGATTTAGGGCAGGTCCCCTGGTGACACGGGGGAGAACTGAGACAGAGGCTGAGAGGTGAGGAGGGGTGGAGCAGGTGAGGGAGTGGGAGTGCAGGCCGTGGGGGCAGGAGAGGAGGACAGGTTGTTGTAAATGGTGTCGATTTTTGTTTGGAAGAATGAGAGAAAGGAGTTGCATTTGTCAGTGGTTAATGAGTTGGAGGTATTGTCGCTGGGCTTGAGGAGTTTATTTACTGTAGAAAACAGAGCCTTGGGGTTGGTGGAGCCAGAGTGAATGAGGTGAGAGTAGTAGGTGGACTGGGCAGTACTGAGAGCATCCTTGTACTGCTGAAGATAATCTGTGTAGGCTTGTAGATGGACAGTTAAACCGGTTTTCTTGTGAAGTCTTTCAATCTGTCGTTTTTGTGATTTCATTTTGTGGAGGAGTGTACCAGGGGGCGGAGTGGGTGAAGGAGACAGTTCTAGTTTTGATGGGGGCTAGCTGGTTGAGACAGGAGGAGAGTGTTTCGTTGTAGAATTTGGTGAGGTCAGAGGGATTGTCAGTTAACGGAGGGGGGGGGAGGCAGATATTTTACTAGCAAGAAAGGCAGAAAGGGCTGAAGGGGAGATGGATTTGATGTTTCTGAAAGATATTGTCCGTTTAACTTTGGGAATGGGGATGTCAATGTCAAGTGGTCGGAGATGTTGAGGTTGAAGCTGGAGAGGTGGTGTAAGGTGAGACCAGTGGAGCAGACCAGGTCCAGGATGTGACCACGGCTGTGGGTGGGAAAGTTGACGTGTTGAGTGAAGTTGAAGCAGTGTAGCAGTTCCAGGAATTCAGTGGCAGATTTGCAGTCAGTGTCGATGTGGATGTTGAAGTCCCCCAGAAGAAGAATGGAAGGTGAGCTAGCAGATAACTGGGTGAGCAAGGAGGGGTTTGGTTTGGGAGGGCGGTAGATGATGGCAGTGACCAGAGGAGTGGGACCAGAGAGTTTGAAGGTGAGGTGTTCAAAGGAGCGAGCTGCAGGGATGGAGATGGTGGATGTTCTAATGTCCTTCCTATTCTGTATTTTGTATTTGTATTTGTCCTGGTTATAGTGAGGAGTTGTGGAATGTGGCAGATGGCTACATCACCTCCAATAATTGGATCACTTCTGTTAAAGCCATTACATCGAATCTGTGTTTCACATATACCATATCATAATCATGCCGAAGTAATATTGCTGAGATGATGATGATGATGATGATGATGATGTGATGACGTCATGATGACACCAGGGGGTGTTGACTCTAATGTCACCTGATGAGGTGAAGGGTTGTTTTGTTTGTTTTTTGGCTAAGGAGCGGAAGGGCAAACTACTTTATGGTGACACTACGACAGAATGCGCGCTGATTTTTCCGACCGCTACATTGAGTTGAAAAATAGCCCATCTGAACGCCAGAAAGGACGCCAGTCAACGTGGTAATGAATAGATTCAGTGGAAATGTCATGAATGGAGCCTTGGATCTGGACTGCTGCCAGGATCTGATTTCACCGGTACCGTGAGTAAAGCGGATGCGCTGTGTTCTCAATCCAGTTATGATCAAACATTAAAGTGACAAAATAAACGAAGGAAGTGTTTGATGAGCAGACAAATAAATCCATAAACTGTCAAATAAACTTCGAAATCACTGAAACATGTTGCTGGACACAGCTTAATGTCGCTGTACAGCGCAGAAAACTGTTCTGAATGGAAATAACATGAGCAGGTGGAAATAAAATGTATTTACTATAGGCTACGACATAAAGAAATAAGGTATACGCTCACGGAAATAAAGTGACCAATAAAACGGACTGAAACAGAAACAAAGCACGGCTGTTTGCACGGAAAAATAAATAAAAAACTGAAATAACTAACGAAAAGTGAAACAATGGCAGAAGGAACTGAGAGTAGAGCCGAACCTGGTGATCCTGAAATGGACGCTGCGCAACAAAGGGAGGCGTTCAAATCACTCAGTGCGAAGCGCAGAGGGAAACTTTCACATTGTACACGGAAAATGAATGAAATAAAAACAATGATGAAAGAAGGTGTTGATGTTGCCAATATCAATGAAAAAACAAATGCATTTCTAACAATTTTGAATGAATTTAAAAGATGTCATGAAGCTGTTCAGAAACTTCTGCCTGAGGATGTCAGAATAAATGAAACTTTGGACTGGTATGAGCCAAAAATAGCAGATTATGACGCTTTTCTGACTGAGGTGGATCAATGGATAAAATCTCAGTCTGACCCACAAACTCTTGTGGATTTTGGGGACAGTGTCTCACAGACTGGTTTAAAGAGTTCAAACGTTTCTAAATGTTCAAAGTCTTCATCCATTGCTTCAGTATGCTGCTGCAGACAAAGCTGCTCTACTGGCCAGAGCTGAAGCTCTTAATAAGAAACATGAACTGGAAATGGAGAAGCATCAGCTGAGTTTGAAGATGGAATCTCTGAACTTGGAAGCAGATATTGCTGCAGCTGATGCGAGGTTGAAGGCTCTGGAGGAATTTGAAAATGAAGAATCTGGAAAACAAATGGAGGAACAAATAAGTGCATCTGACAAAATAGAAGTAAGCCTAGAACAACTGGAGTTTGCACGGATAGGAAGTATACCTAAAACACCCTTACAAAAAATTATACACACCCGGTACCCACCACTAGCTGGAACTACAGAAAGGCCTGAGCAACCACCAAGAGCTACAACAAACCCTCATACACCCAGAGTTGTTGTATCTGATGGACTACACCGGGAAGATCAATCCACCCCTAAAGGTGAAATAGCTCAGAGCTTCGATCTTGTAAATATTATGCAAGGACAGACAGACTTGGCAGATCTGCTGGTGATGCAGCAGAGAGAAGCTAAACTTCCAAAAAGGGAGGTTCCGGTGTTTGATGGCGATCCCCTCACTTTCCGACCATTTATGAAGGCTTTCAAGCATAATATCGAGGATAAAACCAACAGTAATGAGGATCGACTGTACTTCCTGGAACAGTATACTGTTGGTCAGCCAAAGGAACTAGTGCAAAGCTGCTTTCACATGAGTGCAACAACAGGCTATGATGAAGCAAAGCGCCTACTAAAATATCACTTTGGTGATGACTTCAAAGTCACAACAGCATACATGGAAAAGGCCTTAAACTGGAACTCAATACGTACTGATGATGGAAAGGTACTTAACAGCTACGCCCTCTATTTAGGGGGCTGTGTTAATGTGATTCAGGACCTCCCATACATGTCAGAGCTGGATTTACCATCTAACATGAAACGGCTTGTTTCCAAACTACCATTTTAAACTTCGGGAGAAATGGCGGTCTGCTGTATGTAACATCACTGAAAGAACACACCAGAGACCTAAATTCCATGACCATGTTCAGTTTATAGAGAAACAAGCCAGAATAATTCAAGATCCGGTCTTTGGAGATATCCAGGATTCTGCCAATGGGAGAAAATCCAAAAATGACTTGCCTTATATGAGATCTAGCAGCAAGAAAAGCTTTACTACAGCAGTAGTTCCCAAGACAGAAGCCAACACTAACACCAAGGCTAGAAAAAAGGGGGACAAGCCAGAAGGCATCCGTACAGCCATCGATGCTTTCATCAAGCCTTGTGCTTTCTGTAAGGAGATTATGTGATGGAAACATGTCAAGCAATGACAAAGATTCCCCACAAGGAGAAAGTTGAACTGCTAAGGAAAAATGGACTCTGCTTTGCCTGCTTGGTTAAAGGACATATGAGTAAAGAATGTAAAGGATGTCTCACGTGTCGTTCCTGTGAGAAGAAACATCCCACTGTCCTACATATGGAGAACTTTACTCCAGGAAATGCCAAATCAGTAACTAAGAAGGATTCAGATACCAGGAGCAATGGCATTGCTAAAGTTTCATCGGCAGCACAAATTGCTATGGTATCATCAGCGGCACAAACAGGAGACAGAACCACAGACTACAAGTTGGCAGTGGTACCTGTAAAAATAAAAGCACATAAAGGCAGCCGTTTGATTGACACCTATGTGTTTCTAGACCCTGGAAGCAATGCTACTTTCATCACAGAGAAACTGATGGAACAGTTGTCTGTTAGAGGAAAGAAAACTGAAATCTTACTCCAAATGATGGGTCATGAAAAGCCTGTGAAAACCCATGTTATGAGAGGACTGGAAGTATGCAATCTGGATGGCAACAGCTTCATAGAACTTCCTGAGGTCTTCACACAAAATGCCATTCCTGTCAGTCAAGAGAACATTCTTACAGAGATGGACACAAAAAGATGGTCTTATCTAAAGGATGTCCACCTAAGTTCCATCAAGGCAGACGTAGGCCTATTGATTGGTGCAAATGTCCCAAAGGCTATGGAGCCACTGAAAGTGATCAATAGTCAAGGTGAAGGGCCTTACACAGTCTTAACATGTCTGGGACCTCTTAGCAGTACTACACCTATGGATGAGCATGGTCGTCCACGAATAATGTCCAACAAGATATCTGTGGTCAAGCTGGAGGAGCTCCTCGTACATCAATATAACCAGGACCTCTCAGAATTAGCCTACAATGGAAAACAAGAACATTCATTTGAAAACAAGCAATTTCTGCATGTGATGAACAGCTCAGTCAAAAAGAAGGCTGGTAAAAAGGAGAATAAGTTGTTCTCCGGGAATTAGCTGGTTCAGTTAGAGCGGCAAGGTATAGGGAGTGTGTCCCCGTTAAAAGACACGGAGGCAGATGTCCGTTCAGTGGTGGATTTATTTGACTGTGGTTCTATAAGAAAGATATAAATAATAATCAGTATGGAACACGTCATACATAATACACACATACTCATATAACTCTGCAAGTAGGACTGTATTCTGCAATAAATCAAATCAAATGGTGTGAATAATTACTTCACGTTAGGCACAAAATACCAACATGGTGAGAGTTAGCGCATTAGCTTAATATCAAGCAGCATGAGTTAGCATTAGCGATATTCACCGGTAAACAATAAACATTAACATCATATAACATCCAGCTGGGAAAGCATTAGCCATTTGACTCACCTTTGATCATTTACACACAATAAATCTGAGAGATACAGGTAAACGTTGAGAAGACCAGTAAAGGGAATACAACGAGCTAACGTGGGCTTTCTAACACAGAAAGCCCATGTTTACCCAGACGGTCGAATCCAAGATAGAAAGTCCACTCAAGTAACTGAATTGTCGGCTGCGTCTTCCAGCTTAGGGAGCTGGACCAGATGAGCCACTGGTCGAACGTACGTCCGATCTTTGACCTTGATAGCCGCGGTCCGGATGCGCCCATCAGCTCCAGGGTTAGTGGTTGTTACCCTCCCAACAGGCCATAAGATTGCGGGAGCTGTGGATCTAGCAAGACTGGGTGGATGATGTCTTGTGGTAGCTGCTCCGCTCTCCGTAACTTCCCCCCGACTCTGAGAAGTCCTGCATCCATGTCGTTCTCGGGAGATAGGGAGGCTAAACGACTGGAAGCTGGCAAAGGTCGGTCGGAGATGAGAGCTTTGACCTCCTCTGGGAATGACTTCAGCTGCGCCCGTCTCAGGAGGAGGTTCTCAGCCTTGATGTAGTCAGCTGCTTCACTGGGTGAGTCAGAATTTGGGTCGGCCACCCGTGAAGGGACCGTGCGGTTGTCTGCATCAAGTCCTTCCATGTGGAGAACTGACTGACATCAGGGAGTTGAAGACAGGTATCAACAGTTGCATGTCCGCAGAAGAATGATTTCTTCAGCTCACTATCACCTGTCTCTGGATAGGATGATGGGCTAGTTGGCCAGTGATCCTCAGCGTAACGCAGGAAATCAGGGCCTTGGTACCAACGATGTGGTCGAGCGAGCTCCTTCAGGGTCTTTCCCCGCATGATGTCATCAGCGGGGTTGTTCACACTGTCCGCGTACCTCCAGCTGCTCACCTCAGTAAGGCTCTGTATCTCTGCCACACCGTGTACCCACGAAGACTTGGTAGTGGCAGGATTCCGACTTGATCCAGTGTAGAACTGTAGTGGAGTTGGACCAGAGAATGATCCTTCCGATGGGTAAGGTGAGCTCAGTGCGGAGAACACTGGCTAGTTGCGTAACGGTAAGTGCAGCACTCAACTCTAGCCGTAGCATGGACAGCTGCTTCTTTGGCGCCACACAGGACCTGGCTAAGACAAAGGATATATGGACTTCACTCTGAGCATCCTCTGTTCGTAGATAAGCAACAGACCCGTAGGCTCTCTCAGAAGCGTCACAGAATATGTGCAGATCTCTGCTTGATGTCGGCGAGTCTGCAGATGCTGGTGCATAATATCTGGGGATCTCCATCTGGATGAGGTCTGGGATCTCTCGTTCCCAGGCAAGCCATCTGTCTCGGAGACTCTGTGGTTGGATCGGCTCATCCCAGCCGATTTGTTCCTTCCAAAGATCCTGAACTAGAATCTTGGCTCTGGTGGTAAACGGTACAATATAACCTAGGGGGTCATATTGACAGGCAAGTACCTTGTATACGTTTCTCTATGTGGGTTCAGTTCTTTCTGCTGGTCTATGTTTGTACTTTAGGGAGTCACGGAGGCAATCCCAACGTAGGCCAAGATTTGGCTCCTGCAGATCCATGCTGGATTGGGAAAGCCACAGCTCACTACTCTGGATGGAAGATGCTCAATGACCTTGGGGATGTTGCTAGCCCACTGGCGTATCTCGAAGCCCCCAGTGTGGAGTAGCTGGCGCAGCCCATCAACAAGATGCTTCGTCTTGTTATCCACGTAGAATGACTGCTCAACACAATTAACGAGATGGCTGTTGGACTCACCCATTTCCTGGACGTGCCGCTGCAGGGCGTATATGGCACAGCAGGGGCTGCACGTAGTGCCAAATGGAAGGACTTGCCATTCGTAGATCCTCGGCTCCTCAGTCCTCTTCATGTCCCGCCAGATGAAGCGCAGGACAGGTTTGTCGGCTGGCAGAAGACGAATCTGGTGGAAGATACATTTGATATCACCACTCACCGCAACTGGGTACTGCCGAAACCGAATAAGGACACCTAGCAGCGATGGGCCGAGGGCAGGTCCAGGAAGAAGGAGGTTGTTGAGAGACTTTCCTTCTTGCTGAAAGGAACAGTTAAAGACAATCCTGTCCTTTCTGCACCATATGGTTAGGTATGAACCAAGATTCCGGACTGGATGTTGCAGCCTCCAGTGGCACCAGTGCTACGTAGCCCATCTTCTCTAGTTTGTGGATCTCCTGACAATAGACCTCGGCGCGCTGTGGGTCTTTGGCAAGTCTCCTCTCAGTACTACGAAGACAAGGCAACACAGCTTCCATAGGAGCTTGGAGGGTAATGGAGTTGGTTCTGCGAAGCAGCGGTGTAGCATATCTTTGGACCCCATCAACAGTGACCCTGGCGGTGCCTGCTGATCTTGCTTTGATCGGGCCACCTGCTTCTCGCTTGTGTAAGGCAGCGTGTCAATCTGCCAAAGGCGTTCAACGTTCTTGAAGAGTTCAGAGGTAGGAGAGACTGTTGCTGTAAACAGGCACTGCTGGTTGGATGCAGGAACTTGGTCGACATTGGTGGGACCTTGGAGTGACCAGACGAGCTTGGTGTGGACTGCAATGGGTCCACCGGGAGGTCCCGACTGCACCGGCTCTATGGGTGTCAGGAGATCAGCCATGTCGGATCCGATGAGCAACAGGGGTTGAGCGTGATCCACAGGAGGCAAAGGTAGGTGGCGGAGGTGCTTATATCTCTGTTGGAGGATTCTCACTGGATATGAATGTTCTGAGAATCCCAGGCTGTCAGCGGTGAATGCCTGACGTATGTGATACTTCTCTTCAGGTTTGGGCAGTGAAGACACATAGAAGGCGACTGATGCACCATGAAGTTGCACCACATCTTGATGAACAGTTCGGAGGGTGAGTGTTTCAGGCTGCGTGGTGAGGTTCAGCCGTCACACAGCATGTGGCAAGATGATGCTTCGCTCTGAACCGTCATCTAGAACTGCATAGGTCTCCAATACTCTGTCTTGATTATGAAGTAGAACCTTCACAACCTTCAACATCACCTTGGGGGATCGGTTTGGTCTGTCCAGGTACACCTTTGCAGTAGGAGCGGTCACCATGAGCACACTCTTCTGGGTTTGCTGGACTGCATCGTGTAGTACTGTGAGATGTTGCTCTTTGCAGGTATTGCACGGTCGCTTGAGGGTGCGAACCTCAGGTTTGTGAGATCGTCCGCACTTCCGGTTTGTGAGATCGTCCTTGGGGGGATTTGGTCTCCACTGGCAGTGAGGAGGAATGCTTTCGACTTCTCCTTTGATTGGTTGAAGTGACGTTGGTCCTTCTTCTGTTGCTTGGGCGCTCAGTAGTCGGTCGACATGAGATCCACATCGCAGTTCATAACCATTCTGTCCCTCCAGGGTCCTAAGCATGCCTACAGTGATTGATTGGATGGATAGGGCGAATGCATCAAATGCTTCAGAGTCACCAAATTTGAGGGCTGGAGTATTCATGATGGCACCCAATTCACTTTGGACGAGCTGACGAGGTTGTCCATACTTGTCCTGTAGAGCTTGCATAGCTGCTGTATACGGCCTTGGATCATGCATGTGGGCTTTGGCCAGTTGGAGCGCACTCTGAAGCTTCAGATGTCCAAGGAGCACTTGATATTTGTACTGCTCATTCAGGTGCACATGGCCGTTCAGAAGGTTGTCGAGCGCCATCTTCAATAAGGCGAAGTCTTTGCCACTCTCAAAGCAAGGAATCATAGGTTTGGAGATGCCGTAAGATGGGACGAAGAATGGTGACGCATCAGCTAGGGCTGGGTACCGAACTTCGGTTCTTTTGTGGCACCGACCGAAATGCTTCGGTAGTACCGAGTATCAAAACATGCCTCGTCTTTCGGTGCCAAGTTTCGATACCCGGAGGTTAATCACGTGATCAAGACAAGACCTGATAATGTTGCCAGTGATTGGCTGTAACGTTATACTTTGCGGCTTGCAGGAAAAATACGTGGTACCAGACAGAGACGTTTTGTGGTTACGCCCACAGACGGGGTTCACGTGTATCTGTGTTGTGATTGTGAACAGGAGTTGTGCGTCGTTGAAACGCTTAAAAACAACACCGAAGTCAAAAGTGTGGCTCCATTTTTAGCAAGATTGATGCCAATACTGTGCGATGCAATATATGCAACAAAAAAACAAAAACATAATTGCTAAGGCTGGCAATACGACTAATTTAATGAAACACCTGACCGTGCACGGGATCAGTTTAAGAGCAGTAAGTTGCTCCGTGTTTGACTGCAAGAAGATCGGACCGCAGCCTCTTATATTCCGCGAAACGTCTCATAACAACATCAACAACAATGGCGGACTACATGCTTGCGTTACTACTGGAGAAGATATTGAGCCTATTATGGTTACTAGGGAAAAATCTAATTTTTCCTTGAGTTTGGTTTCTTCGAAAGCCGATTTGTAAACAGCGCTCAAGCTTCATGCGCATGCGCCACTTCTTCCTCTCCGTTTTTGGTGAATTTCTGAAACTGAAACAGCGCCGCCTATAGACGTGGGATATGAAGTAGCGTTCAGTCGTGTAAAGACAGAAAAAGGATATGATATGATGATTATTTTTTCTGTAAAACTGCTTGGAGTGGAAAATTACCAAAGCTGAAAAATAAAACTGAAGATTTGTACAATGTCTAATGTAATTTGCTTTTTGTTATCTTATAATCTTATAAAATTGGTATCGAAATGAAGGTATTGGTATCGGTACCGGTATCGAAGATTTTTGTTTGATACCCAGCCCTAATTATACTGTGTCCAAGCTGTTTCGTCTCGTCTTGTTCCGTTTTGTGTTGTTTTTTAAGTGCCACCAAAATTTCATTGTAGAAATACCATGACAATAAAAATCTTGAATCTTGAATCCACCCTCCACCCACACAACACAAATTTACATTTATACAAAGATCATTGCTCATTCAGTAAATTTAGCCTTTTACCATAAGTAGATTTGCCCGTCATAGTACTTATTTGCCACATTAACATGACAGTCTCTTATAAACAGCAGGCCATATTCCTCACCAGTGTTCATTTTAAAGGCATTTTAGCGCGCTGCTAATCCGTCACACTGCTAATTAGTGGCAGCATTACGACAGGTTTAAAGGCTTTTTTTTCACAGAAAGTATTTTTTGATATGCCTCAGAAGGAAAATAGCAGGTGTAAATAGTGAAACAAATGATGGCTGAATTCCACTTTCAGTCTCTTTCAGTCTCACTGTCTTGAGCTACCTATTTACTGTAATTGCTAAATATTTGACACTTTTTTTAAGTTCTTTTTGCCGGGGGATTTCATAGTTGCCATTTGAGCTTGGATGAAAGATTTTTCCTCGGCTGCAGGTAATTCCTGTCTGATTGACGTGGCACAAACACAAGAAAATGCCTGGGGCTGGTTGCACCAGCCGGGGGTTAAAAAAAAGTTGATGTAAGCCCTATGTCGGCTCCAGCTACATCCAACCTAGTGATAAATATTTACACTAGTTGCACAGTCTAAAACTCCAACTAGCTACGCCCATTGCAGAAGGTGCATGTCCACACTGATTCATTTTACAGCATAAATGAAAGTCTAGGCACTGAATTTTTGTATAGTTCAATTGCTAGTTGCCTCTGACTTTTTTGATTCTGAGAATTTAGCAGTGATTTTAGCACAGTGACAGTTGCCACAGTTCTCATTCTGCTATGGCTTAATGCATTACCTTGGTTTACATTTGGGGTTGCGATCCTGATATTTTAGTTCTGTACCTGCAGCCACTGTCTTGGGTGGCTGTGGCTCAGTAGGTAGAGTGGGTTGTCCATGAACTAGAGGCATAGAGGTTCAATGTGCCACATGCTGAAGTGTCCTTGAGCAAGACACTGAAGCCCCAGTTGCTCCCAGTGCATGGCACTGGTATGTGCTTGTGTGAGCGAATGGGTAGATGTGTCTGTGAGTACTTTGAGTACCAATAGGTAGAACAGTGCTATATAAAAGCAAGACTATTTACCATTTACAGTGGCTCAGAAACACTTCTTTATTTTGATAGCCTTGATTTTCTCCACTGTAAATGTTGGTAAACCTGGCCTGGAGAAGTCTGCATTTTGACACTATTTCCCATCTACATCACCAAGTGTATTTCATTTTTTCCGATACCATAAAAAATCTGGGAAAAGCTGATGCGCTTTTAATGCTGCCATTATTGGTGTGCATTTATGTTCCATAACTTGCTGAAGTCACACCTGAGAAGGAAGTTTCCCATAGCCTGATCAAACTCAGGATATTTAAGATCATATAAAAGCTTTTGAGTGAAATCGTTTTCTTTGAGATTTTCATTTTCAACATTTAGGACACCATTGTAGACTAATACAGACTAAATAAAACTGTGTACCCCTCCTATCTCCATGTTCATTGCCTGATGTTCTCGTATTTCCTCTTCTGTACCTGCCACCACTGACACACACACCCAGGCACACACACAAACTCAGGCTTTGGAAGAGTGAGTCACAGGGATGGTCTGTGTGTCCCTACCTGTCAATCAAGCCTCCATTAGTGGCTACTTGGCTGAGTGGCTCGGGGTCCACTGCTGTGGATGTGAATTGGAGATGACAGCAGTGGGTTTCTTCCTCAATATACACAATTTCCATCTCTTGCAATCCATGTGGTCATGCCCACACAAACTGCACACACAAGACACAAAGCCAAATTGACACATGTTTCACTCAAATGATGAAAGAGAAGATGAAAAACAGTCCTCATTTTCTTATCAGCTCTGTGTGCGCGTCTAAGTGCATCGGGTATGGGCACGTAATGTTACACCAAGTCCACTTCAGATTCCTGTTGAATTAAAATTTTATGTAAAATTATGGAGTCAAAGCATTTGTTTGTGAGCGCATGTGTGTCCCCTGTGCCTCCCCTGGAGGCAGGTCGTCATGAATCACGTCAGAGCAAATCTGATGTTAAAAGGAACCCTTTGCACAGAATGGAAAAATCACACACACAGTAGCCAGTGGCTGGTTTGTAGCCAGCAGCACTGAATCACAGCGGTCATCACTCTGTGTTTCATACGCGGAGCGTGACAGACACAGATTAGTGGAGCATTGCTGTATAGATGGCATCTGCTCCTATGTTCCCTCTCTTTTCTTTTTCTAACTCCTGTTTTGCATTCTCTTACTTCTGTATTTCACCTTCCTTCCAGTTGTTCCATTTTCACTTCCTTTACTTCTGTAGTACTTCCTACTCCTCTGCTTTCACCTCAGCTTTCTTTCTTTTGTATTTACCTGTTTGGTCTTTTCATGGTCTGTGTTTTACTCCTCTTGGCTTTTCTGCTGTCCTGCACATTTTCCCCTCCCATTATCATCTAATTTCCTTTCCTGTACCTTTAATTCTCTTTTCCTATATTCTCTTCATGGTTGTCTCTCTTGTGTTGTCTCATTTTCCAGTGCCATATTCCAGTGTACAAGTAGGTATGAATACTTTAACACAGCATGGTTGATACAAATTAAAATTGAAACAGCTCAATTTATAATTGAAAATATAGGTGAAGTTATTTCTTCATGGCATTAACCTTGTATGATTAATCATCCATTTGTTGCCTCCAGGTCGCCTCATAGATGTTGCACATGCATGCCTTTGTATCTTAGACGGGATTCTAACTTCTGTTATTCATCTTTTTGTTTCTTGGCAAAACATTCTTCAATTCCTTCTCAAATATTCTCTTTTATCAGTCTGTGTTCAGGTTTAAATTAATTCAGTACAGAAACATAGCTCAGTGAGCGTATTAGTGGCTTGGCATGATGTTTGTATGTGTGTGTGTGAGCTGTAAAGGGAAGCCAAGGCTGCCATCTATTGTTCCCCCATGATCTCGGTGCGTGCATGGCTCACACTGGGTAGTCACACACAGAGCTGCTTTTGAGACATTTTGAACATCTGCACATCAACATAGCTGGTTTAGATATACATTCGCTGGGTTATGGAGCACACATGCAGGTGAAGTCAATGATGCCATTAGAGCTTTTTTGTGTCATTCTGCACGGTTTAGACACAGACTCCCTAAACAATCATTAACTGATTTGTGGTTCCAGTGGGGCCTTTTCTTTTTCATCCTGAAAGGGTGACATAAAAAGTGATCTTTGCTGTTGATAACTTTATATTTTTAAAACCTTTTCTGCCACGATGAAGCTCTACTGAAAAGGCTTATGATTTTCATCAACTGGACTCAGAAACTGTTATTGATTTTCAGTTTTCCCTCAATTTACAAATGCCTTTCTTAGCCGTCTTCTTATTTTCATGACAGCAGTGGAACTAATTGGTGAAAGCAGTAATGATTATAAGATTTCACTGTATGCAATTTATGAGTAGATGATGCCTGATTGTGTTCAATAATTCATCAGTGGACTGGACCGAGGACTTTCACATGTGTTGATTAAAAGTTAAATTTCAGCTTTGGGAGGACAATTCACTCTACACAAATACAGAAAGAGAGAGAGAAAAAACTTCTTTGTACTGATATTGCTCAGATATTTTTAAAGCTCTGCATCAAAGTTGTTTGCCTACAGATCCGATATGGACTGCAAGATCTAAGCGTAAAGCGCAATGTGATGTTTGGTAAGTCTGAGGCTCTGAGTCAAAAACCAATATATTTCTTTGCTTCTGACTCGATAAAGTTCTCCAGGAGAAAATTGCAATCCTCCAACACACAAGCTAGAAATTATCTGGTGCGTTTTGCTTCAATTTTGCTGGATTATGTGTTGGGCTTAGTTGTAAGAAGTTGCAGAAGACTAATGGAAGGGAAACGTATGTTTGCAGCTTTACACAGAAAAACCTACGCTACAAGTGTGGAGGCAGCTCTTCAGTTTTACTACAGTGACAGTGATTGATGTTGCTCTGTGATCAAACACTTGAACAAGATGTCCAAGTTGTTTTACCTTTGTTCTTCTAAGAGTTTTATAACTAATACAGTTAAACGCAATACAATACAATGCAAAATTGCTTCAAAGCATTTTTATATTTCACATAGACTTTATGAGTAACAATTTATAAATGTGTTTACAAAAAAAATTGCTTGCTCATTAGCCGGTATCAGAAGTCGGTCTTCTGTCTCCAGCTTGAAAGACATCTTCTTATTTCTCCAATTGTGTTTTAGACCTCTGTTGCCCATTGGCATGTTGCCGTGGTAACCTCTAGTTAGGCTGGAAAAATACTACAAGGTTTTGATAAGACTTAGCCCCAATTAAGTCAGCCCACACAAATTTAGAAGGCCACAGTGGAACTCGCAGTGCCCTTCCTCCCAGAGGGGGTTTCATGCCAGAAATCTCATATTGCATATTTGTCTAAGATGGAACTTCAACAAAGTAAAGCCTAACATGATTAACTATTTGACTAGATCAAGGCAAAACCTAAAATATTTATCCATACCTGGAGCATTGAGTGCGTGTTACCTTAACTTCATCTTTCCTCAATACAAACAGCAACAATTATTCAGATGTATATTTACGTATTAACCCAAACAAGCTTTTCCACGTGTGATGACATAAAATCTATTGGACATAAACAGCACGTCAGTGTGCGAAGCAAACTAATAAAAAACTAAAATGTTGCCTAAAAACTGGGGATTGACTGAAAAAGGAGTGTTTTGCTCATGCGTCAAGGGTTTGTCTGCCAATCAAGGGACCATAGGGGGAAGCAAACCAGACACTCTGTCATACATCATTAAATAGGGCTTAGTTCGAAAGCTGTGGATATAGTGGTATAAAAAATGCAGTCTTGTTATAATTGGGTAAATAATGACATGTCCAGGGGGCAGTTTGAGGGAGCATAAGACTGGCTAGGAGCAAATAAATAGATGTTTTGGCTCCTGGCTCCTTGTTAATAATTGATTATTCGAGGTGCAGGTAAACAGAGATTATATTCCACTATCCTCTTGTTAAATTTGACCCATCCATCCAATTTATCATATAGAAATAACTATAAATTTATCTGGTGATGCAAATATTTTAAGCAAGATTGTCCAAGTTAGTTTAACATAAATTAAGTTTAATATAAAATAAATAACTAAATAAATTATCTGGATTGTCTGCTGTGTGTTTTTCTCAGTAGAAAGCTTTCTTTTATTGAGCTTAGTTTAGTTTAAGTTTAACATTCTTACTGACCCTGAAAACTCTGATCTCAACCTTGACCACACTCAAGGAGATGTATGTATGCAGCAAAAAAGAAGAAGAAAAAAAGTCTCTAATGAACTTATGTACACCACCTGCCGAGCAGCAGAACAGCAGAGTTAACAACTAGCATAGCATTTAACAGCTAATGGGACAGTTATGTTCCCCTCAGGAACTGTTGGAGGGAGAACAAAAAACACAGAGCTAAAAGTAGACGGACTAAAAATTCATGACTAAATCAATGCTGACATTGTTCATTGTCTTCTTTGTGTTCAAATTAGCAACAGTTGACACCTCTGATGTCTTGCACAGATCTTCTTTAATCTATCTTGTATGAGTTTTTGAGCATCTAAAAACGAAAGCTCCCACGAATAAGTAATGCAGGAGCCAGTGCTCAGGTCCCTCGTCCGTTGTGAATCTTTTTAACAAAAACTCAGCAAATCATGTTCCAAAACCAAACCAAAATAAATGTATTCTGTCTAGTACAGAGCTGTCTGAAGTTGCTGTGGCAACCTCACTATGAAGCTCAGCCCTTCTTCTTTCAGGCATGATGGGAAACTGCTCTCCAGCACAGGGCAGGGACTGCATGACACGCTTAAATGCTAATGACAAGATTAAGGACAAACTTTAAGTCTGGTGTTGAAGAATCTGAGCTAGTGTTGTGGTATGTGGTTTGAATCACCATGATGCATCTTTGCAGTCTTAGTTCATTACATGAGTGATATTTGGACACAGCTCAGAATTCAGAAATAACAGTGTAGTTTGTCCCATCCCTTGTCATTCACAGTACTTATGCATTATATGTCACAAATAGTAACAGATGTGGAGTCTCAGGCCTGGAATGAGTTCTGGGTTTTAGACATGAAAACAAACTGTGTTCTCATTAAATGGAAAAGAAAGAAGAACTAAAGACATATTTTAAGATCAAAAGTAACATCATTAAAATGGTGAACATCAAACCTTAGACCCTGTGCTCATTATGAGAGTTGTGCTCTAGTGTAGTCCTGTAGTCATCCTACACAGTCTTTGCTATTCATGTATTTTTATACACCTCTAATGTATTTGTCGCTGTTTCAGAGTACAGTATGTTCACTTCAAAAGAGGTTACTATCCTCACAGATGCCTGTTTCTCACTCAAGACAGCTGTAATGATCTGGGGCCATTTAAAAATAGGAATGGATGGGTCTCCATAAAGTGACATTCAAAGAGGAGGCACATCTTTCAAATCAATATTATTGTTACAAAAGTTATTTTTTAACACACATTCCTCTTAGGTCAGTCCAAACAGCCCTGGAGAATCATCACAGAATTATCCAACCATATCTGAACATCTTCAGGAGAGAGCAGTGCACAAGGATAAAGTGCACAGAGTCATGATCAGCTGTTCCTGGTGGATGCAGGGTCACAGCTTCACAGCGGGAGCCTCCGTGACAGAAACATTGCGTCAAGTCAAGGATTTTTCTATGCCTAGTGGGGCGAGGTGCTTGATAATGAAAATTTCTGGGAGCTTTTGACACAGAGCATTTGTTAGTCTCCATAAAGATGATCAAACCTATGGGCTTTGTTGTCCGTGTTACCTAGAAAAAAATATGATGTCTGCAAGGCTCATAAAGCATCAAAACAAATAACAGAGGAATTCCTGAGGCATGTCTGCGGAGCAGAAATATGCCAGCGCTACATCTTTGGTCTTTGGTCAATGTGATAAAGCCTTTGTGCAGAGATTATGAGTGTTTTAATACCTTTGTTTATGTAGACATCTATCTTCTATTGATCTGGCAGCAATCCATGTGTCACAGAGCATGAGTGTTGAAAATAATTATTGCATCTGAGTTTAAGTCCCTCCCAGCCAAGCAAACAGTCCCTCTGTAGGCTCAGATGTGTTTATTGTGCAGATAAGGCCAACTAACAGTCTGAAAAGAACTTTTTTTTGACTTGTTTTTGAGCTTTCCTTCTGAGTGATTGTTCGATGCAGACAGTTTCATGTAGGCTTTGATGATCTGACAGGAAAATCTAAATGTTTTATTTCTCATCTGAAGGGGGAAAAAAATGAATTATAACATCTTAACAGGGACAAACTAACACAAACAATCCTAGCAGCCTGGCAACAATGGGCCGTCACAGGCTCATCAAACATTGCTAATTCAACACTATACATTGGAGTTTTTACATCCAATAGCACTGGCCAAATACGGCAGCAAGTCTGTTCCATCAAGGACAACTAGCTTCTGTATATCACCTAGTATTTCACTAGCTAATTATATTCTCTTCTCTTGTCAATCCAAACAGGCTTCAGTGTCTGCATCGAAATGTTCCAGCTATTGTTACAAAGTTGACATGGTTAAAAAAGTTAATTTACAGTCTTTCATCAGTAGGAGTTTAAATAATTGAAGTCGGAAAAATCAACGCGCATCGTGTCGTAGTGTCACCATAATTTTTCCTTTTATTTCACCATAGCAACATAACAATACAAAGATTTTATATGAAACAAAAACTCTCTCTATGCAGTTGAAAAATAGTTTGCCCTTCCGCTCCTTAGCCAAAAAAAAAAAACCTTCACCTCATCAGGTGACATCTATAGTAGAGTCAACACCCCCTGGTGTCATCATGACATCATCACATCATCATCATCATCGTCTCAGCAATATTACTTCGGCATGATTATGATATGGTATATGTGAAACAAAGATTCGGTGTAATGGCTTCAACATTCCGGCCCCTAATTGACCAGTATAGGGCAATTCATACATTTATACATCAGAAGCATACACTCAAGAGTCCTTGGTGACAATATTCAAGATTGTCGAGTAGTGTCCATAAAATAAATGAAAAATAATCCTTTGTAATTCCCATTTTGCGAAACAAGTTCATAAAAATTCAACGAAAAAATTCAACACAGATCTTTGTTTGAAAAAATGGGAGGAAAAAATAGAGAAAAATAGTTCAAATAAAGTCTTTTCATATCAGTCCTTTTCAGGAGGTGGGGGGGTCATAGGTCAGACTTGTCTCATCAGGTCATGTCTTGTAGAAGGCACAACTTTGTGATGGGCCTTTCCAAAATGCCATTTTGTGTCCTGATCTTGACCCGGCGTACATGTCCTTTTTTATCAGGGAAGATTTCCGTAATTCTTCCCATGGGCCAGGAGTTGCGTGGTGAGCTTTCATCGATGATCAGCACCAAGTCTCCATGCTTTAGGTTCTCTTTAACCTTATTCCATTTCTGTCTCTCTTGCAGCAGTGGGAGGTACTCTCGTGTCCAGCGTTTCCAGAAAAGATCAGCTATATATTGCGTCTGTTTCCAACTTCTTCTGGAATAGGTATCGCTTTTGTCGAAAAGTCCAGGTGGAAGAGTAGGTTTTCTCTTCATCAGAAGCAGGTGGTTGGGTGTCAGAGGTTCTGGATCTTTCGCATCCTGAGATAAGACTGTGATAGGCCGGTCATTCATGATTGCCTCTACTTCACATAGAGCCGTTTGTAGACTCTCGTCATCCAGTGTCTGTTCCTTTGTGATGGAGTAGAGAGCTCGTCGTATTCCCTTTACTGGTCTTCTCAACATTTACCTGTATCTCTCGGATTTATTGTGTGTAAATGATCAAAGGTGAGTCAAATGGCTAATGCTTTCCGAGCTGGATGTTATATGATGTTAATGTTTATTGTTTACCGGTGAATATCGCTAATGCTAACTCATGCTGCTTGATATTAAGCTAATGCGCTAACTCTCACCATGTTGGTATTATGTGCTTCACGTGAAGTAATTATTCACACCATTCGATTTTATGTATTGCAGAATACAGTCCTACTTGCAGAGTTATATGACTATGAATATTATTTATATCTTTCTTATAGAACCACAGTCAAATAAATCCACCACTGAACGGACATCTGCCTCCGTGTCTTTTAACGGGGACACACTCCCTATACCTTGCCGCTCTAACTGAACCAGCTAATTCCCGGAGAACGGTGTAACCAGGTGTAAAAAACACACGGTCAACTCAGTACAATGAAAGAAGAGACTGTTTATTTTCATAGTCAAAGTGCTAGTTTCCCACTGCACTTAAATGCACCGGTCAGCTCGCATTGTCCCACGAGGGGTATCTATTCCTCAGCAGCCAATCAGAGGCTGCGCACGCCACGCTCAGCCTGTCGGCTTGGAGGGAAAGTGCGGCCGCGTTGCTTCTTGGAAAATTCGGATCTCAGCCAGAGAAGCGAGGACGGCAGTGTGCTAAGGAGAGGAGGAAAAACCAGGAGAAAAACCCGGAGCTTTACCTGTGGAAAAGGAGCGGAAAAGATCGGAGCACTTACGGAGAGCTACGTCGGCTAACCGCTTGCCTTCGTCTCGCGAGCTGCTGCGGGGCCGATATCGGCGTGCTCCACGTGACACACAGAGCAACGGTCAGGGTTTGTAAGACGGACGGAAGAGTTTGAGGTTTATGACAGCTTCCTGCTGTAATGATGGCGAGCCAACCACCCGGAAGAAAGATCAGCACCTAGGAGATATCCACGTACACATTCATTCACACGCACATGGTACACAAGAATCCTTGGAATAAGGTGACTTGCAAGAACTCTACAACAATAACCCCTGAACAACTTTTTTTTAAGGGCCCCAACGGACAGTTTTTTGGTTTAGTGTGCACACTATATTTTGGTAATCTGTACAAACCAGGTAATTCTTTATTCACTGAAAAAATATAAGAGTGGCTACTCAAATGGTAACTCTCGTGTCTGCCTCATTATTGTTGCTCAATACCACGGCTCCTCACGAACTTAGTGTTTTCTGATTCTGGTCCAAGTCTCATAACTACTCCAAGTTATTATTACCCTGTAATACACCTCTACAAGTCTAAAGTTGGTTACAGAAGTGGCAAGCCAGCCAGGAGCCATTGGATTTGAGCATCAATATTGAAGTAAATGACCAGTATGGATTTCATACAACAGTCTGGTGTCAAAATTCCCAATGCAGTTATTGTCAGTGGGATAACTCAGGTAGCTGAACAAGATGAACAAGTAATTGACTTTCTGAAACAGTATGGCAAAATTGAGAGAGTCCTTTTTGTTGATGATTCACAGTCCGAGTTCTTTCAAACCCTGATCGTTGAATATGCTAGCGGTTTAGCCTTAGAAGGTTTAGAACCTCACTTACCGTACACGTGCACAGCAAGAGGTGACCCCACCGTTGTTTATGAAGTTAAGGCACTCAGTAGCACGTACGCTACCAAGGTTGGAAGTAATGTTACCCAGACATACTTAGCTGAGCTCAAGCAACTAGCTAAGATGAGTGGCAAAGACTATAGTGAGGTGTTGAAAGAAATGATGTCTCATATCGGGGAAGATGTTGAAGCCATGCAGCCCACAACTGAGGAACCCTCCTCTACACGTGTTGAGACTACTGTTTTGTCCGCACCTGCTCATAAAGAGCCAGAGTCTCACCCCTCACTTCCAGATGTCTCACCAAGCATGAACGGTGCCACTGACCATGTTCCCATCGCCAATGGAAAGAGAGCACCGTCCCTTTCAGTGAGTGACTTGAACCCGCCTGACATCCAGAAAGTCGTGGTTGAGCATATTGTACGGAGACAAGACGTGGTATCACACACCCAATCCCAGGTGAGACTCCGCTCCTTCTCCGGCAAGACTCCCAGACCTAATCATGAAACTGATTATGAAACATGGCGCACGCACATAGAGTTGCTTCTAAATGATCCTAGCATGCCTCCTTTGCAAATATCCAGGAAAATCCATGAAAGCTTGCTCCCACCAGCGGCCGATGTAGTTAAAGGGCTACGGCCTGAGTCACCGCCTGCAGCCTACCTACAGCTCCTGGACTCAGCTTTCGGTACTGTGGAAGATGGAGAGGAGCTCTTTGCTCAATTCCTAAACACCCTCCAAGACCCAGGTGAGAAATCATCCACTTACCTTCACCGGCTCCAGTTAGCCTTAAACAGAGCAACGAAAAGGGGGGGAGTTACACCTGAAGAAGTGGACAAACATCTTATTAAGCAATTCTGCAGGGGATGTTGGGATTACACCTTGCTCAATGCCCTGCAACTGGAGCAAAAGAAGAGCAGCCCACCCCAATTCTCAGACCTCTTGCTAATGATTTGCTCCAAAGAAGATCGACAACAAGTAAAATCTAGTCGCATGAAAAAACATATTGGCATCACAAAGCAAAGAGCCCAAGTGCAATTTCATGGTGCATATGTCTGTGAACCAGAGGAGAAAGATGAGAGTAGCATCAGTGCTATTGAGGATCTCAGAAAGCAAGTGGCAAGTCTGCAAAGGCAACTAACTACATTCATGTCACAGAAAACCACCCAGGGAGCTAGCAGCAAGGGATCTGCAGGGAAACAACAAAGCAGGATGTCAAAGCCAAATGATACAGACATGCAAAGACAAACCAAAAAGAAACAGACATACAAACCGAAGCCTTGGTATTGTTTTAATTGTGGCGAAGACGGGCACATCGCCCCCTGCTGCACCGACTCCGCAAATCCCAACCTCGTGGCAGAAAAGAAGAAGCAGTTAGAGAAGAAACAGCGCCAGTGGGAAGCACAAAATGATTCAAACTTACCTTTAAACGATTAACAGTTCCTGTTGTGGGACAAACAGGGGCTGAGGAAGGTCAACAACGTCCCGCAGACGTAAACAATGAAGACAAATCCTCCGTTGAGATCAACAAAGACATTGCACAGACAGAGAACATCAAGGCTCAACCATGTTCCAGCCTACAGCATTGGAAGCATGACCAACCGACTTGACTCCCCAAACGGCTGGTTGGCATCAAGAGCACAGCTCAAGTGACTGTGAGAGGTGAAGAGGTCAACTGCCTTCTCGACTCAGGCTCACAAGTTACCACCGTACCTGAGTCATTCTACAAGCAGCATTTTTCAGAGCAGGAGATTAAGCCATTGCATGATCTCTTAGAAGTGGAAGGTGCAAATGGCCAGCTAGTGCCTTACTTTGGCTAAATAGAAATGACCATAACCTTTCCAAAGGACTTTGTAGGAGTCCCAATAGATGTAAACACACTTGCCTTAGTTGTTCCTGACACTTCACAGTCGCTCATGCTCATAGGCACAAACACCTTAGACGTATTGTTTGACATTTACTCAGAGACTGACTTAACCAATCGCCAGGTCCTCCCACATGGCTACAGAGTGGTTTTCAAGGTCATTGAGCTAAGACGGAAGCAGGCAGGCAACCACCACCAGGGGGTAGTGAAGATGCAAGGCAAGACACTTCAAGTCATTCCAGCCGGCGAAACTGTAGTGGTGGAGGGAGTTGCCCTTGTCACTGGTCTTCAGGATGAGAAATCCGTCGTCATTGAGTATCCATCGTCGTCCCCCTTGCCAGGTGGCCTGCTGGTAAAAGCTGGTCTCGTTGATTTCCCCCAGCTGCGACCCCATAAACTGCCAGTCGTCATCAGCAACGAGTCTGACCATGACATCATCATTCCTGCCAAGTGCACTATTGCAGAG
This sequence comes from Planiliza haematocheilus, assembly GCA_005024645.1. Classification (NCBI taxonomy): domain Eukaryota; kingdom Metazoa; phylum Chordata; class Actinopteri; order Mugiliformes; family Mugilidae; genus Planiliza; species Planiliza haematocheilus. The sequence goes on along the minus strand of SRSE01001101.1, from coordinate 627,517 downwards.
ATAAGTGCTTATCAGACCATCCTGTTAAGGGAGCACAGCATAGTCAAGCAATCAGACTCTCTCCAGAGACCTCCAGAGACCCAGTCAGCCCAAGAATCCACCTTAAATTTCAATTTTGGTGATTCCCCAGTCCCACTCGAATGGAAGCAACGCATCACTCAGCAGCTTAACAACATGGCTGATGTGTTTGCGCATCATGATCTGGATCTTGGCCGGACGGATCAGGTGCGACACCACATAAAACTCTCAGATGAAAGTCCTTTCAAATTGCGTGCCCGACCCATCCATCCGCAGGACATCGAAGCTGTCCGGAGGCACATTAAAGAGCTTCTTGATGCGGGAGTTATCAGGGAGTCGGAGTCACCATTTGCATCACCCATAGTGGTAGTCCGGAAAAAGAACGGCCAAGTCCGGTTGTGCATTGATTATAGGCGTCTAAACCTCCAGACTATAAAGGACGCATACAACCTTCCTAAGCTGGAGGACACATTCTCAGCTCTCAATGGTTCTCAATGGTTCTCAGTTCTCGACCTTAAGTCGGGGTACTACCAGATCGAGGTTGAAGAGGCAGACAAACCGAAGACGGCCTTCGTGTGTCCACTCGGATTCTGGGAGTTCAACAGAATGCCTCAAGGGGTGACAAATGCCCCCAGCACATTCCAGAGATTAATGGAACGGTGCATGGGGGATATGCACTTAAAAGATGCGTTGGTCTTCCTTGATGATGTCATAGTTTTCTCCAGAACTCTTGAGGAGCACGAAGAAAGACTCATGAGAGTGCTCACTCGTCTCAAAGAGTTTGGGTTGAAGTTATCCCCAGAGAAATGTGTCTTCTTTCAGACATCAGTCCGCTACCTAGGTCATGTAGTCTCCAGAAGTGGCGTTCAGACAGATCCTGAGAAGATTTCAGCTCTGAAGACATGGCCTGTCCCCAAGACCCTACGAGAGCTAAAATCCTTCCTCGGGTTCGCGGGGTACTACAGGAGGTTCGTTAAAGGTTACTCCAACATCGTAAAACCTCTCCACAGCTTAACCTCCGGCTACCCACCTCTCCACAAGAAATCAAAAGCGAAATTAATAGACATAAGACAAAAAACAAACCAATACCATGACCCAAAAGAACCTTTCGGGGCCCGCTGGACGCCAGCTTGCCAGCAAGCCTTTGAGGCTGTCATCCAGAGCCTCACTACAGCCCCTGTCCTAGCCTTTGCTGACCCCCAGAAACCCTATATACTGCACACCGACGCCAGTACCACCGGGCTCGGTGCTGTGCTATATCAGGAGCAAGACGATCAACTCAGAGTCATAGGCTATGCCAGTAGAGGGTTGTCACGAAGCGAGAGCCGCTATCCAGCGCATAAGCTAGAGTTCCTAGCGCTCAAGTGGTCAGTCACGGAAAAGTTCAGTGACTATTTGTACGGCAACCACTTCACCGTTGTAACGGATAGCAATCCGCTAACCTACATTTTGACCTCGGCCAAGCTTGATGCGACCAGCTATAGGTGGCTAGCAGCGCTGTCCACATTCTCCTTCAAACTACTCTATCGTCCAGGAAGGCAAAACAGAGATGCGGATGGATTATCACGCAGACCACATGGGGTGTTAGCAGATGACCTAAAGTCACAAAAAGAGAGAGAACGCATACAGCAGTTCACACAAGATCACCTCTCTGATCCAACCAACATCAATGCAGTTGATCAGTCTGTTGTGAAAGCAATCTGCGAGAGACAGCTCACCTACAGTGTCAGTCCTGATAATGAGACAAAGGGAGGTCCAGATCGTGTTGCTTTAGTGGAGGTTCTTGCCATGTCTCCCAGCGCCGTTCCCGACAGCTATGGGCAAGAAGAAAAGTTTGCAGCCTGCACGACCATATGGGCCACATGGGAGTCGACCGGACACTGGACCTTGTAAGGACCAGATTCTATTGGCCGAAGATGGCCATGGATGTGGAAAGGAAAGTGAGGACCTGTGGCAGGTGCGTGCGGAGAAAGGCGCGACCTGAAAGGGCAGCCCCCTTGGTCAACATTAACACCACTCGACCCCTTGAACTCCTCTGTATGGACTATCTGTCCCTGGAGGCTGACAAAAGTGGAACTAAGGACATATTGGTGATCACAGATCACTTCACTAAATTTGCGGTTGCCATCCCAACACCGAATCAAAAGGCCCGCACAGTAGCGAAGTGTCTGTGGGAAAACTTTATGGTACACTATGGTATCCCAGAGAAGTTACATAGTGACCAGGGTCCAGACTTCGAGTCCCGCACGATTAAGGAGCTATGTCATGTGGCTGGAATCCACAAGGTGAGGACGACCCCATACCATCCTAGGGGCAACCCCGTAGAACGATTTAATCGTACCCTGCTTGACATGTTGGGCACTCTCCAAAATCAAGACAAATCCAGTTGGCGTGATCATGTGAGGCCCCTGGTCCACGCCTACAATTGCACCAGGAACGAGGTAACTGGCTTCACCCCGTACGAACTCATGTTTGGGCGTCAACCTCGCCTGCCAGTTGATCTTGCATTCAAGTTGCCAGTACCAGAGGGTCAACATTCATCTCACTCTGAGTATGTACAAAACCTCAAGTCACGTCTCAAGGAGAGCTACAGGATAGCCATGGAGAAGGCTGCAAAGATCGCTCTCAAGAACAAAACACGGTTTGACAAACATGTAACGGCCTCAGACCTGGAACCTGGAGCCCGAGTATTGGTCAGAAATGTCCGCATCCGGGGAAAACACAAGATCTCAGACAAATGGGAACCCACTGTCTATGTGGTGGTGAGAAGAGCAGGCACTCTCCCTGTATACACTGTTAGACCTGAAACTGGGGATGGTCCTCTAAGGACATTACACAGGGACCTGTTACTGCCTTGTGGGTACCTATGTGAGGAGCAAAGCAGTGAGCCTGTACAAAAACCAATGCCACGCAGACCAGGGACCCGTGCAAACCCTGTGGTAGAGGAAGAGGTTTCCTCAGACGAAGAGGATGAGGTACTCATTCCTGTTTGGTTAAGTTCCCCTGTCCCCGGGGCCGGTGAGAGTCCTGTGCACCCGGATCTGTCCATGACCAATCTCCAAGATATTCAGCATATTGAACCTCCAGGCCCTTGTCCTGTTGAGAGTCCTGTAAATGCTCAAGGTGTTGACAATCCACCTGATCTTGACAATTCACCCGCTCTTGACGATCCACCCGATGTTGACACCCAACCTGATTTTGATAACTTACCTGATGTGTCCCTTAGTGCTTCAGATGGTCCTATGATGATCGAGTCTAATTCTCCTCAGAGTGCTACTGAATACTTACCCACAGATAGAGTCACACCAACCGAACAAGTCGATGAACCAGCTTTGATTCAAAATCACTTACCTGAGGATGATAATCCAGGAGTCCAAGGAGAACAACTTCCAGTTGAGGAGGGTGGTCTTAAAGGAGCAGAACCTGAGGAAAGAAGAGAAGATATAGGTGAAAAGGAAGGAGTGGATGGAACAACCTCAATGGATACAGAGGGGAACACGGATGCAAATGATTCCGTTAGGAGATCGGGGAGAAACTGTCAACCACCACGACGGCTTGAATATGCAGAGCTAGGAAGTCCTATGATCACAGCAGCGAAATCATTCTTTCAAGGACTGTCCACAGCTTGGGCAGAAATCATGAGTGAAGAACCTGTCCAACCCCCTGTCCTGACCCCTCGAATCATTATCATTTAACTGTTTACTATGCACAGGGACGTGCATAGGTTCAGGAGGGGAGGGTGTAACCAGGTGTAAAAAACACACGGTCAACTCAGTACAATGAAAGAAGAGACTGTTTATTTTCATAGTCAAAGTGCTAGTTTCCCACTGCACTTAAATGCACCGGTCAGCTCGCATTGTCCCACGAGGGGTATCTATTCCTCAGCAGCCAATCAGAGGCTGCGCACGCCATGCTCAGCCTGTCGGCTTGGAGGGAAAGTGCGGCCGCGTTGCTTCTTGGAAAATTCGGATCTCAGCCAGAGAAGCGAGGACGGCAGTGTGCTAAGGAGAGGAGGAAAAACCAGGAGAAAAACCCGGAGCTTTACCTGTGGAAAAGGAGCGGAAAAGATCGGAGCACTTACGGAGAGCTACGTCGGCTAACCGCTTGCCTTCGTCTCGCGAGCTGCTGCGAGGCCGATATCGGCGTGCTCCACGTGACACACAGAGCAACGGTCAGGGTTTGTAAGACGGACGGAAGAGTTTGAGGTTGATGACAGCTTCCTGCTGTAATGATGGCGAGCCAACCACCCGGAAGAAAGATCAGCACCTAGGAGATATCCACGTACACATTCATTCACACGCACATGGTACACAAGAATCCTTGGAATAAGGTGACTTGCAAGAACTCTACAACAATAACCCCTGAACAACTTTTTTTTAAGGGCCCCAACGGACAGTTTTTTGGTTTAGTGTGCACACTATATTTTGGTAATCTGTACAAACCAGGTAATTCTTTATTCACTGAAAAAATATAAGAGTGGCTACTCAAATGGTAACTCTCGTGTCTGCCTCATTATTGTTGCTCAATACCACGGCTCCTCACGAACTTAGTGTTTTCTGATTCTGGTCCAAGTCTCATAACTACTCCAAGTTATTATTACCCTGTAATACACCTCTACAAGTCTAAAGTTGGTTACAACAACTTATTCTCCTTTTTATGGTCCTTCGAGCCGGATTAGAGTAACAACAAGGTATGGATCCTACAGATGCCCAGACTGAGCCAGCACCCCAACGTGTTTCACAGAGAGAGCGACACCCCCCTGCTTACCTGAGTGATTATGTGGTTGCAACTCTCCCTTCAGAGGGACAAACCCACACCACACAATGGGCTCCCTCTGCCCAGAGCTCACATCCCAGAGGAACAGGCTCATCTCGGAGGAGCTCTAACTCCAGGTCTAGATGCTCATCTCGCTCATCCACCAGCAGATTCCCTTTTCACCTTCTATCAGAGCTAGAAACGGCCCAGCTCGAAGAGCGCATGAAAGAAATGGAGCTTGAGGAATTGCAGAAGAATATAGAGGAGGATCAACAAATTGAGCACGAGCATTACCGGCTTCAAACTCAAGCCAAGGAAGCCCAACGGCTACAAGAGGAAGCCATTAGAACACAAGAATCGCTAACTAGACAGATGGAGAAACGACGTCAGCTGAAGAAGAAAGTGAATGAGCTGGAGATAGCTAAGATGGTTACTTCTCTCCTCAAAGAGAAATCACAGGAACCTGATGGTGCCAGATTCTCACCACGTCCATCAGATCAACACAAGACAATTAACCCTGTGCCGCTTCCTCCGGCGCTACCCGCGGCCCCATCTTTGGCAACTTTAGCTCCGCCTCTCATGACTATGGCTCCATCTGAAGCTAACCAAACTCTGCCTCTGCCTCCGACAGTCGTGGCTCCGCCAGCAGCAAGTGCAGCTCCATCTCCCACAGCCCCGGCTTTGCCACCAGCTTTGCCTCCCACGCTCAACACAACTCAGCTCCTTGCGGCCCTGGCCCCACCTCCAGTGAGCGTAGCTCCTCCTCCAGCACGCAGTGCAGCTCCCCTTCCTGCATATCCGCTTTCAGCACCGTTGGCTCAGCCTAGCACGGGCCCTGCTCCGCCTTTTAATGCAGTATCCATCTCTTCCCCCACTGTTACTGTCTGCTCCTCCTTCTGCATCCTTGCATCCTAGTTTAGCGCCACTGGGCTACAACCTGGTCCCTACTCCATGTTCAGCTCATCCAACGCAGCATCACCCAACTCAGTCAGCCTTTACCTATCCTGTCCCAGCAGCGTCGTACTCCGCTGCAGTCTTGCCCCAATCCAATCCACCACAGCCGCGGGCAGCTGATGCTAGGGCTGGGTATCAAACAAAAATCTTCGATACCGGTACCGATACCAATACCTTCATTTCGATAACGGTTCCAGAACGATACCAATTTTATAAGATTATAAGATAACAAAAAGCAAATTACATTAGACATTGTACAAATCTTCAGTTTTATTTTTCAGCTTTGGTAATTTTCCACTCCAAGCAGTTTTACAGAAAAAATAATCATCATATCATATCCTTTTTCTGTCTTTACACGACTGAACGCTACTTCATATCCCACGTCTATAGGCGGCGCTGTTTCAGTTTCAGAAATTCACCAAAAACGGAGAGGAAGAAGTGGCGCATGCGCATGAAGCTTGAGCGCTGTTTACAAATCGGCTTTCGAAGAAACCAAACTCAAGGAAAAATTAGATTTTTCCCTAGTAACCATAATAGGCTCAATATCTTCTCCAGTAGTAACGCAAGCATGTAGTCCGCCATTGTTGTTGATGTTGTTATGAGACGTTTCGCGGAATATAAGAGGCTGCGGTCCGATCTTCTTGCAGTCAAACACGGAGCAACTTACTGCTCTTAAACTGATTCCGTGCACGGTCAGGTGTTTCATTAAATTAGTCGTATTGCCAGCCTTAGCAATTATGTTTTTGTTTTTTTGTTGCATATATTGCATAGCGCAGTATTGGCATCAATCTTGCTAAAAATGGAGCCACACTTTTGACTTCGGTGTTGTTTTTAAGCGTTTCAACGACGCACAACTCCTGTTCACAATCACAACACAGATACACGTGAACCCCGTCTGTGGGCGTAACCACAAAACGTCTCTGTCTGGTACCACGTATTTTTCCTGCAAGCCGCAAAGTATAACGTTACAGCCAATCACTGGCAACATTATCAGGTCTTGTCTTGATCACGTGATTAACCTCCGGGTATCGAAACTTAGCAACGAAAGACGAGACGTGTTTTGATACTCGGTACTACCGAAGCATTTCGGTCGGTGCCACAAAAGAACCGAAGTTCGGTACCCAGCCCTAAGTATAATACAGTACAATAATTTAATTAAGTAAGTTAAACTAAGTTAAAATAAAGTATAAGTATAAAATTTCACGATCAGAAAATAAAACATAAACATTAGTAAGACGGAAAAAAAAAAGTAGAAGTAACAACATTCTGTTGCCAGACACCACAGGACATCCTCAGAAGGACCATATCTATTCTTAAATGAGTTTAAACTGTTTTGGAGGCACAAAGGAGACCTACACAATATTAGAGATGTTATGCCTGATCGCTGTACACCTCGCCTGTTTTATTTTTGTGAACTTTGAACTTTGATCCTATGTTTGTACAAACTGTAATGTAATGTTAAAAAAAACAACACATTGTTTCACATATCACCATATGCCGCTTCCATACGTCGGTAAAAACGAAGATGGCGGTTTATCTTGCACGTGATATTGAACTTTGACACCAGATGAGGTCAGAGTTCATATATACATAAAACATAACATATATATGCTTTTATATTAAATAATACCAAGTTCAACTCTACAGTAATGCAAGTTTTACTGATATAAAAAGAACAGCGACACAATTAAATACAATTTTTAGAGGCACTCGATGACAAGTGCTATTTTTAGAACATCCCCTGCAGACGACTCACATGGTCCCTGCGGGCGACCAGGTGCCTGTGGGCACCGTGTTGGCGACCCCTGCCTTAGAGGCAGAACATTCAGTTGCTCAGTGATATAACAGCAGCACTGCAACGAACGGAGAGTGTCAGCGGTTGCTTTGTGGTGTTAGTTTTCTCAATGCTGAAGAACTTAGCTACTGCTGCTACACAAACTCTCTCGGGGTGTAAAGTGTGCTCTGATTGTTAATAAGGAAATAGACAGACTGGTTAGAACAGCCATAGTTTAAATTCATATATCATTAACAACATTTGCCCTTCAATACAAAACTAATAAAGATGGATGTACACTCATGACATCACCCTTTAGTTTAATAGCAGTTGATGGCTCTGGCTGTAGCCATCTTGTCATGGCCCAGTTCTGTCTAACCACAAGCCAATTCAAAAATAGACAATGGGGTGAAGCGTGAGTGGATCAGAGGTAGGAAGACAGTATGTGACCTGTCAGCTGTTCATTCTCCATGCTGTAAAGCTTATATCTTTTTTAATTTCTTCTTTAAACTTTTCCCCATGGAATTCTATGAATACTGACTCACTTTTGATCCAAAAAAGTTTTCAAAAAAGGCAACTGGACTTGTAGATTTTGGAGAAGATGTTTCACCACTCATCCGAGTAGCTTCTTCAGTTCTGAGGGACTGGTGGGAAGTCTGAGGTTTAAATAGGAACTCCTCCTGAGGAACCTTGCTTGTTATGCTAATAACCTGAAACTGGTGCAGCTATTTCCACTAACGACTGGGTACTTACCTGTTGTGAGGGGGGACTGTTGTTGGTCCCTGTCCTCTATGAATGATTCTCTAACGACTCTTGTCCGTCTGAGGCTCCAGTGTCAAGGTGTGAATGAGACTGAAACTTCTTGGGGACAGAAGTTAAAACTGTATTGTAAATAGATGGCAAATTAAATCTCAGTCCACCTCCTCTGTTTAGTGAAGGTTTTTCCAGTCTGACATAGATGGCTTCCTTAACTCCTCTTTCAAACCATCGGTCTTCTCTGGCTAAGATTTGGACGTTGTTATCCTCAAAAGAGTGTCCTTTGTCCTTCAGGTGTAGGTGGACCGCTGAATCATTACCTGATGATTCAGCGGGCTCTCCTGTGCTGGTACATGCGTTTATGGATAGGTTGTTTAGTTTCCCCAATGTATAAGTCTGTACACTCCTCACTGCACTGAACAGCGTACACCACATTACTCTGTTTCTGCCTGGGTGTTTTGTCCTTAGGGTGGACCAGTCTCTGCCTAAGTGTGTTTCCTGGTTTGAAATAAGCTGGAATACGATGATTTCTGAAAATCCTCCTGAGTTTCTCGGACACTCCAGCCACGTAGGGGATGGCGATGTTTTTCCTCTTGTCGTTCTCCTCCTCTCTGTCCCTTTTGGGGTATCTTTTTGAGCCTTTCACAAAGGCCCACTCACTTTTGGAACCAGACTCATGTGGCCATTTGAGGAACTGCAGCTTTTGAAATTTACCATTTTCCACCCCCAGAGATTGTCACTTGGTTTTACATTATATCCTGTAAAGCATTTAGATATAATACTAAATTGTGCATATAAATGCAAAGACAGATTATATTGTTCTAAATGATGTAAAATAAAAAAAGAAATAAATTATCAAAGATGCCAAAGTGTCCAGAGAAGTCACATTTACTTTATGCTATATTTACACTTTAGCCAGCCACCTCTTTAATTTCAAAGTCACACACTGATCAGTGAGATCACAGATATTAGGTTAAGCTGATGGTTAAATAACTGGTTCTGTGCTGCTTCATAAATTCATATGAGTTTAGTTGAAGTTGTAGCAGCATGAAATGAGAAGGATGTGATTCCTTCAGCGAGAGGAGACACTCATTCAAAGAGTCTCAAGGGATAATGACAATGTTACAGTGCAGTGAACTGATATGCTGCTTCGACAATTAGAGGTTGAAAGTTTGAAAAAGTCTTACAGAGGAGGCAATGGATAAACCAAAGAGTTCTGATGGCGGGTTAGGACTGATGTGGAGAGAGGCTACCCTCCACCAGATGTCAGAAGAGGACATCTGTGGACTTCAAGTAAAAATAGACATTAGCAATAGTCTAGAGTAAATATTTGAAATCTGAAGAGAGTGTGCAAAACTTGTGAGCAGCAGGTCAAAAATGTAGGGTTGCATCAGGATAGTGAACGTAGAGAAGAGGAGAGTTTGAAAAAGAGAGGCCTACAGGAATTCTTATTGTCAGTTTTTGCCACATTTCTGTTTGATAAACCCTTGTAACAGACTTACCCAGGGTCGTCCATGCCCTGCTGTGATCTGACCAAGTCCAGCCACTGGCTACAGCTTTGAAGAGCAGGCTAATAATGCACCCTCTTGTTTGGACCTCGCAGCTGCTGTTGTTTGTCTTGGCAGTAATCAGAGGTTGAGGACGAAACGCAGAGCCGCAAGGTTTCCAGTGTTAGAGTCACATTTTCTTTGCACTTTCTGTGTGTGAATTGTAAACCTCTGTCCTAGGGCTGTACGGTTGGCGATGGGGTTGACAGAAGGGGAATGGCAGCCATGTTAAGGCTTGGCAATTTTAGTTTAAAGCACAGAGGTGAGGTGAAAAACTTCTTGGCACTTTTCAGAGTCTTACAAAACCCTCTAGTCTTTCTTAAAAATCATTCTCAGAGTTAAACTTGTCTACAGTCTGACTCCACTTCTTTCCCTCCTCTCAGCCCTCTCCTCCACTATGCTGAGGGTCACTCTGGTGTAAATGAGAGCATTGTTCCAGTAGGGGAAAGCTGGCTTTGCGGAGAGGATTATCTGCTGGTGTTGAGCTGTGGGATTCAGTTTCTTCTGGCATATGAGCTGCATCACTAAGCTTGTTTTTATTGTTTTGGGAGAAGGAGACAGAGTTTTGAGGGGAGGAAAGTGGAGGAAGGAGGGAATTAATGAGGATATAAAGTGGGAAAGGGAGAGAGGGAAAAAGGCAGAAATGAAGACAAATAGAAAATGAAGGTGTTAAAGGTGGTGCAAAAGTCCCGCCTAAATTTTTTAATGGTTCGCTGTATTTGGAAGGAAGGACAAAAATGAGTTACAGCAGAAGAGTAGAAAATCACTGCATCTGCAGAAACTGTTGTCTGACACGCTTTTTAATGTAGAAGAGAGAAAAATGCTGAGATGTACTTCTTTCTAGAAGTGAAACTGGAATAAGAAACCGGAGGAAAAAGCTTAGTTATCTCCTCTTAAGTGGCAGATAGTCATAACACATAGTCGGTCGCACAGGCAAAGGTATAAGTCTTCATAAAGATTTAGGAAAGATCTCATGTATGGCACCTGATGTGCATTGTATGCTGCATATTTTCTGTGGTGGTGAATCACTTAATTGTCCTTTTATGATGTTTTGAATGACAATGACTACGTGGTTTTATTCACAGTGAATCGACAGATAATAGATAAATCTGAATAGGCCAGAGAGAAGGGTGAGTTATGCTCTGCTAGGCAGCTTTGACTGTTTTTAATCTGTAACCAGTTGCCAATGTTTTTTATTCAAGAAATCTACAGAGTCAATATAATAAGGCATCACACCTCTTCTCTCTGTCAGAAAAAAAGTTCTAAATCATTATGATTAGGCTGAAAACCCAACCTGGCATTTTCCTGGAGCTGGATTGGAGGCATGGGAGGCAGGAGCACTCTAGCACTGTTGTGCAGGTCCAGAGCAGACACTCAGACAGTCATATCAAGGAAAATAAGGGCCGCAAAAATCATATGGAGTAAAGCCTGTTTCAGAACATTTACAGCTCCATTGTACACCATCAGTGCCTAAAGATTATTCTATCATCTGAGACCATACTAGTTTTCTTTCACAGTAAGTAAACAAACTCTGGTTGAAGTTGTGTGAATTTTTTTTGGTGCTTGATGTCGGTGTAGTACTGTAATGACGACCAGTTGCTGGAGTCCTCCGTCAGTGTTAATGGCTTGGTTAGCTATATTTGCAAAAATGATATTTGTAATTTCGAAAATCTAGCTCTTGTTTGCATTAGTCGAAGCAATCAATTAGCTTAAACATCTAACTTACTTCAAAAAGCAGTTTGCATCTAACTTAAAGCAGTTCGCTCGGTGGCTCACTCCGCTTATCGCTTTGTGTTCAAGTGAGTCGCGCTGACACGCTTCGAATGGATGCTGCATGAGCTCTTATTGGTTGTGCTGGTTGTTGTTGAGGGTGGCGCTTGTGCAGCCTCCTAGGCTGAGCAGCCTGGAAGTCGACGGCTTCCGGCCGGATTTGAGTTGACGAGAGCTAAACAGCGACACCCTATCCCCAATGTAACACAATGCTAATTTGTGTTCAGGAGTGGAAGTGCAACAATAAATAAACATTAAAAGAGATATTCCGACTGCTGGCAGTGGGAAAATATTAATAATTTAATTATTACAAATATGAGCATGAGCCGCGGGCCAAATTGAGCAGCCCTGCTGTATACACTGCCTGGCCAAAAAAAAAAAAAAAAAAAAAAAAGTGATTATCTTTCAGTTGGCAACAAGTTATTTAACCCCAACTGATGCAATGAGTAGCTTCTCATTTCTTAAACAAAAGTCCAAATTTATCCTCTTCCAGAGTGATGGATGCATCAGGGTAAGAAGAGAGGTAGAAGTGATGCACCCATCATGCCTGGTGCCTGTTGTACAAGCCTGGCGGGGCAGTGCTATGAGCTGGGGTTGCTGCAGTTGCTCAGGTCTAGGTTCATCAACATTATGTGCCCAAAGAATGAGGTTAGCTGACTACATGGATATACTGAATGACCAGGTTATTCCATCAATGGATTTTTTCTTCCCTGATGACACAGGCATATTCCAAGATGACAATGCCAGGATTCATGGGGCACAGATGTGAAAGAGTGGTTCAGGGAGCATGAGACATCATTTTCACATATGGATTGGCCACCACAAAGTCCAGACCTTAACCCCATTGAGAATCTTTGGGATGTGCTGGAGAAGGCTTTGCACAGTGGTCAGACTCTCCCATCATCAATACAAGATTTTGGTGAAAGATAAATGCAACACTGGATGGAAATAAATCTGGTGACACTGGAGAAGCTTATCAAAACAATGTCATGGCAAATGCATGCTGTAAACAAAGCTACAAGTGGTCCATTGAAATATTAGAGTGTGTGACCTTTTTTTTGGTGGTGACTTTATTTTTGACCAGGTAGTCACTACATATTGGGGCCATATTGGGGACTAACTGGGGAGATTGTTCAGACAGAATACAAGTTGAAAGAATGACTCAGTCAGTTATTTTATGTCATTTTTATGTCATCCTCTGAACTTTTCCCCCATTGTCGGCTATTCTCCAGTTTCAAACTCCTGTCTGCTTCAGAAATCACAGATCTCATCCAGAAATCCAAGTAATCGACGTGTCAACTAGATCCTGATGAATCATCTGCATCCTATCATTTCAATCTCACATCAATAACTTTACCCGGTCTGCATATTTCCACCTACGCAATATAAATCGTCTCCGCCCCTCTCTCAGCCCCGACACCACTTCCATCCCTGTTCACAGCCCTGTCATCTCCCGCCTTGACTACTGCAACTCTCTCCTTTTCGGCCTCCCCCACAAATCCCTCCATACACTTCAAATGGTTCAGAATTCAGCCGCTCGCATCATCACCAAAACCCCTAAATAAAATTGTTAATCCTAATTTACTCTTGAGCACGAAATGTTCTAAGGCTTGTAGGTATTTGGTCATACAAGAAATATTGGTCATGCCAGTGAGCTAAACCAGGGGGATCAGTCAAAATTGTAATGATTCTTCCTTTGGGGAACTTATATCTGTGTCAAATGTTCCAACACATGTAGAAATTTCAAAGGGTAAAATTAAACGTTCACCTGCTGGTGATGCCTAATGAAATGTCTGGAGACAAGAAGGTCCTTAGGAGTTGCCCACTGGGACCATGAATACTTATAAGTTCTCGTAACAACACATCTGTTTTAACAGATTTTATTCCAGACCATTAGAGTGGGACTAAATTATTTTATTGGTTTGTCAATTTTCAAGAATCAAGAAACTAAGGCTTAAAATACACTTTAAATTGTGTCAGTATGTTTGAAGGTATGCCTTCTGGACTGATATGAACTTTATATTTGTTGTGAATGTTTTAATGTCATTTTCCTTTGCCTTTCTCACCCAACTTTCTTAATTTTCCTTAACCCCATCTTCAGGTTCTTCTACCTACAGTCTAAGCTGTGTCCTCACCACACCACCCCTGATCTCTCACGTTTCATTCACCCTTGACCACTAATTTCCTCTCCCATGTTCTTCCTCTTCCAGCCCACCGCTTCTCTGGTATTAATCACAACATCTCCATCCCGCCACGGGGGAATTCTCCATCTCAACATCTCATCACTTCATTTGGAATTAATGCAAGATGTCAGAGAGGGATGGGAGATTCTGAGGTGCCAAGAATGGATGGTCAGGAAATAGGGTATAAAATAATCCCAAAGAAAAAGGGATGAAGAGGAAAATGTCAGTCAGGTCTATACCTGACCACAAGTTTGATGTGTTTTGTTTTACACAGTTGATTTAACCTTAATTTAGACTGCTCGACCGACAAGTTGTGTGCTCTTCCAAAATTTTGAATAATGCTTGCTGTTGTATAAATGTTTATAATTATAATAATATACTGTGAGATTTCTATCTTAGCATAAAGACTAGAATCAAAGAACCGGGATGCTCAGCTTAGTCTAAGTAACAACACCCCTCTATCAGTAACTCTAAGGCTCACTAATTATCACCGAATGTCTTGCTTCTTTAGTCGATACAATGAAACAACCGTTTTGTGTCGGACAATTTCTTGAGTCAGACAAGTTGTCAGGTAATCAGCAGAGACTCTAGAAAGTGAAATAGTAGTGCAGTTTGCCAGTAGTCATTAAAGAGGCAGCCTCTATGCCCTGGGTTCAAACAAACAGAATGTTGTAAACTACACTATTTTAGGATTCTGCTGATGTTGCAGCTTGTGTTGTATTGCTGAAGGCTGTAGCTTGAAGGCTTATCCTGCTGAGGAGCCTGTCTGTCTGCAGCCCCCACTGGCTAGAACGGAGCTTGACCCACATCATCAGAAACCAAAGATAAATAACTAATGCACAGCCAGCAACCCATCCACAGAGACAGAAAGACTACTTTTGCGGCTGTCAGGGCCCCTTCAGCCACTCAGACTTCCATGCAGCTTTCCACCCATTCAACTAGCATGCCTGTTGGTCAGTCAGTCAACCAGTCAGCCTTGCAGCGTGTAAGTCTGAAATTCAGCCAACCAATGACAGACTCCCACCTAATCAACAAGCTGGCCAGACGGCCTCAAAGTCATGCTTATATTCTCGAGTCCATGATATCCATTATCATTTCTTTAACTCCTCTCCACACCACCACCAAACTGAAGCCACCCACCCAGCCAGAGCTTCCATCCTCCCTCTCCTCTTCGTCTTCCTCATGTGTAAAAAGGGCAGGCTTGTCAGAATAGTTTAGCCACAATGCGTAGTTTCCTCTGAGGCATAGACAGGGTCAGCTAACCCCAGCTGTGTATTTACTGTCAGGAAAGAGAAGGGAGAGAGATTCATAGTGGAATGATCTAACAGTGGCTGAGTGTTGGATAATTTGTATTTTTCTTTCCTTTATCTCTATTTTTGAGCCCTCAAAACAATAATGACACCAAAAGAAACATACACGAAAATCTTCGAATTGTCGAAATCTTCAGAATGCAGTTTGCAGTTCTCCACCTTGTAGTGTATGGAGCGAGATTTGTCTCATTATTATTCGTATACGCAAACACCGAAATCCACGCGAATGATAGAATTCGCAAGCGCAAAGTACAGATTCGTGACTTGTAAAATGCCATTTGCACAAAGGTGTAATGATTTATTCAAATGTTTGGAAACTTGCAAATTAAATCATACTAATTTGTACAAATATATCACTTCTCGCACTCGCATCTGTCTTGAAATTTCATTAGCGAGTCTTACTTTCCCTGTGTGAAGTGGCGAATCTGCGTTTGCGGATCATCCAACGCGCGCATGTGTTACCGGCACCAGACCTAGGGGAAATCTGGACCGGCAGCAAGGGTTACACAGGCTAGGAAGCGCTGCGTAACCGAGGTACACATGAAATAGGTTGTGAAAGGGAATAATTAACCTGTGAACAATTGAAGAGAGGACAAAGTTAGCGTCTTGCTCATGCCTGAAGCCATTTATTCTGATACACAGTTATCAGCAATTCACAATCACATTCGGTCTTAACTCTCTTAATGGTGAATGTAAACTCAGACTATTGAACACAGTGTGACCAGGCTAATAAAGAGTAAAGCGTTCTGCAGAGGTAAATACAGATTCCATACACAATCCTGCCTAGTTCATCCTACTACAAAGCATTTCAACGATAGCCCGACAGGTTTCGATTATTCCTCCCCTCTCTCTCTCTTTCTCCCACACACACATACACACGCCTGTGCGTGCTCCTTTAAGAACAGCATTGAACAAATGGCGGCATCACGCCGGAAACATGAACATAATGAACGTAGCGTTTCTCTTCACGTCGGTTACTCACTGCTAACTGTTCCCCTTAACACTAGCTTAACACATTTCTCCCTGTTACTGAAGGTGAATGTCACTTAACTCATACGAACAATGCTACAGTGAAAACAGAAGTTCATAAAACAATTCAGCTCACCAATACACATCGGGACAATTAACTACAAACTTAGCTTATTACGCATACTTTGTGTTTCCAAATCATGTCATTACATTACTCAACACTTTCGAAGCTTTCAAATTAGATATTGAACCATATACTGTTCAGAAAAATACATTTTAGCGATTACCTGTGAACAATTGAAGAGAGGACGAAGTTAGCGTCTCGCTCATGCCTGAAGCCATTTATTCTGAGCTGCGCATGAGCAAAGCTAGGTAGCTAGAGTCTCCCCAGTGAGTTCACAGCGGTACTATAGCACCACCTATGGCGTATTACCTTGATGTACAAGTGAATGTCTGTGTAAAATGTAAGTAAGTCAGTCAATGTTAGAATAGTGCAATAAGAGGGGGGGTGACTGTTTACATAAGAGACTACCTCAATAGCGTTTTCAAACTACTACACTCTCCCCTGCTTCGAGAGATGTCTCCGGACATCTTGAACTAAACTAACATAAGAAAAAAAACATTGTCAATGTACAGTCAGTTTGTGTGTCTAGATGTAGTCTTTTCTTTCAAGTCAAGCCACTGTGCACATCATCACTAGCATGTCCATACTGCCTGTGGAGGATAGTAACAGTGTTCAGGTACAGCAGGGTAAAATGAGGGCACGGGACATGGAGTGAAGGATAAGGGGGCAGGAGACATGGGATAATGGACGTAGGCAAACATCAAATTTGCTCCTGGCCTCCAAGACTGATACGAAGGATGTCCGAGGTGGTCATATGTGAGCATTTCTCGAGGTTTCTGTGCTCGGGCTGATCTCCTCACTGACTGTGCTTCTTCCTCTGGTGGTTCTGTTACAGGCTCACTATTGTCTACTGGCTCTTGTGAACCTGTGTCCTCCATAGTGACATGCGCTCCAAATTCTCCTGATGTTTCCTTAGCTGGTGGTACAGCAGCTGGTAACAGTGTTTGCACTGGGTCTGGGACTGCAATTGGGTCAGGTTCATGAGTTTGCTGGCTTTCAATTGTCTCCGTTTCATTTGTTGTTGGCTGGAACTCTGGAGCTATGGCACTGAGTTCATTCTGTGGGTTAGACTGAGGAATTGAGGACCTGACTCTCCTGTTGTACACTGGTATGTTCCGGAGGCAATATGTGTATTCCTCCTCTGCATCAGAGTGTTCAGACTCCTGCTCCAGTGTCTCAGTGTTGTTTCTGTGGTTGTCTCTCTGTTTTTGTCTTTTCCTGGGTGTGCACTGACTCTGCTCATCTTGTTCCAATGGCAAATCATTAACAGGTAGCAGGAGATTGCGATGTAAGACACGAAGGGTTCGATCTCCTGTCTCTGGCTGAACTCTGTACACCGGTCCGTCTCCCATCTTTTCAACAATGTGATGAATCCTCCTCTCCCAGTAAGCCCGAAGTTTGCCTGGGCCGCCTCTCTCTGACAGATTTCTAACAAGCACCCTATCTCCAGGCTGCAGCGTAATGCTTTTAGCTTGTCGATCATAATATTTCTTCCCCTTAGCTGAGCGTTTTTCACTGTTTTCTGACGCAATCCTGTATGCTTCCTGCATGCGCGAAGCCCATTTCTGTGCATACTCTTGCCTGGATTGTGGTTCTTCTTCAGGTTGCAAATCAAACAGTAGATCTACAGGCAAGCGGGGCGCTCTCCCATATAGGAGAAAGAACGGTGAGTAGCCTGTCCCCTCATGTCTCATGTCAGTTGTACGCGTGGACTATGTGGGGTAGGTGTTCCTTCCACTCTGTTTTTCTCTCCTCCTGCAGGGTGCGGAGCATCTGTAGAAGTGTCCTGTTCAGGCGTTCCACAGGATTCCCCTGTGGATGGTAGGGAGTGGTTCTTGAGTGGCGAATCCCTGCCAGTTGCTGAAGTCTCTGGAAAAGGCTGTTTTCGAACTCCCGGCCCTGATCATGATGGATCTTCTCAGGGTACCCGAAGCGTGGAATGAAGTCATAGAAGATCTTTTCTGCTGCAGTTCGGCCTGACTTATTCTTAGTTGCGTATGCTTGAGCAAAACGAGTAAAATGATCTACCAGGACTAAAATGTACTCATAACCACCCTTACTCGGCTCAAGATGGAGGTAGTCAACAGAGAGGAGCTCAAAAGGGGCGCTGGTTGTGATCGAACCCATTGGCGCTCTCTCTGGAATGTTTGGCCGCTTCTGTTTAACACACTGGCACTGGCGAATGACATAGTCTTCAATGTCGCGTTGCATAAAAGGCCAATAAAATCTTTCGCGTGCTAAATGGATGACTTTGTCGGCACCAACATGCCCCATATCATCATGCAGGTGTCTCAACACAGTCGCCTTCAGCTCACTGGGGAGAACCAACTGTTTCCGCTGTCCTACTTGTCTGTACAATATTCCCTTGTCAAGCTTGAGTCTGTTCCATTCATGTATTAGTCTGCGTGTCTCTCGTCCCATTTGTCTCTTTCCTTTAGTTTGGGGATTCCATCCTGTTTTCTTTAGGTTGATCACTTCACAGATGGAAGTATCTTCTTCCTGAGCAGTCCTAACACTTTCTGGAGTGATAACTGGCATGCCTTCAGGAGCTGGGTCATCTACATTGGACTGCAGGTGTAACGCTGCCACCCATAGCATGTTACTGTCCCTCATTGCCATGTCTCCCTGCCAGATGGCAGAGACAACATCAGGGGGCATGGTCTCTGTGTACTCTTGGTGGTAGTCATCCAGATGCACCGGGTGTCGCGATAGGGTGTCAGCGTCTGCGTTTGACTTGCCTGGCCGATATCTGATGGTGAAATGGAAGTCGGCTAATTCACCCACCCAACGGTGTCCAACTGCATTCAATCTGGCTGTACTCAAAACATAGGTAAGAGGGTTGTTATCCGTGTATACGGTGAAGGTGGGGGCATAATAGAGATAATCTCTAAATTTATCACAGACTGCCCACTTCAATGCAAGGAACTCCAGCTTGCCAGAATGGAGATGGTAGTTCTTCTCAGCAGGTGTGAGTGTCCTGGAGCCATAAGCAGTAACACGGAGTTTGTTTCCCTGTTGTTGATAAAGCACAGCCCCTAGACCTTCGTTTGAGGCGTCGGTGTGAAGGACAAAGGGCAAGTTATAGTCTGGATAGGCCAGGACCGGTGGACTGGTTAGCATGTCAACAAGGCGCGACACTATGGCACTGTGCTCTGGTGTCCAGTGGACAGGTGATTTGGATGTAAGCTGACCACCCTTTGTGCTCTTTGACTTAGTCTTGTTTAATCTCACTAGGGTGGCTTTCTGGCTTGACTCGCTAGGACTCTCTATTAGCTTAAATAGTGGCCTTGCTATCCTAGAAAAGTCCTGTATGAAAGTTCTGTAATAGCCTAGAAACCCTAGGAGAGCTCTGACCTCGCCCACATTCTTTGGCTCTCTCTCTGTTAAATGTTGAACTGCCTCAAGGTCTTTAGGGTCTATCTGGACGCCTTCACTAGTCACTAAACGTCCTAAATATCGGACTTGACTCTTGAACAATTCACATTTGTTTGGACGTAGTTTAATACCATGCTCTCGCAAACGGCAGAGCACCCGCCTCAAGTCCTCAACGTGATCATGAAAGGTCTTAGAAAAGCAAAGTACGTCATCCAAGTATGGAGGACAGCACTCATCCCTTAGACCATCAAGGACTCCTTCCATGCACCTCTGAAAAGCAGCTGGGGCATTGGTAAGACCTAACGGGAGACGGATCCACTCATAAAGTCCCCAAGGTGTGCTGAAGGCAGTCAGCTGTCTGGAACTCTCATCTACGAAACCCTGATGGTATGCACTGCCTTGGTCAAGTATGGAGAACCATGAGTATCCTCCCAAACTATCCAACAGATCCTGGATGCGCGGGAGAGGGTGGCGGTCGGGGATGGTTTTTCTGTTCAAGCCCCGAAAATCAACACACAGGCGTAAGGTCTTGTCCTTTTTTCTGACGCAGACCACTGGAGACGAGTAGGATGAGGTGGACTTTCTGATCCAGCCATGGTCAAGCAGGTTTTGGACGTATTCCTTTACCTCTTTGTACAAGGGCTTAGGAACTGAATTGTAGGACGTTTGGACTGGTATGTCATCCTTTAGATGGATTTTTAACTGCAAGCTTGGGATGCAACCAATGTCAGAATCATCCCGAGCAAAGACATCGGACTCTTCATACAACATGTCTCTAACAATCTTTTGTTCATGCTCCTCCAGGTGTGAGACATCAACAGGTGGATGCCATTTCTGTTTTGTTGTGTCTTTTACCTTGTGCGCCTCATTCATTTCTCTCTGCCTGTCTGTGCTGACCTGAGCTGAGGATGTGTTAACTGACTCTGCGCCACCTGGGATACAGTTAACTGGTCTTATTTCAGTGACTTCCTCAAGTGTCCCTAAAATTGTTCTCTTCGTGAGATAAATGTCATGCTTAGTGGAGTTTTGAACAGGGATTCTAACAATTTTTGTGGACCCCCTGGGAACATCAATGTGGGGCGGCTGTGGCTCAGTAGGTAGAGCGGGTTGTCCACGAACCAGAGGGTTAGCGGTTCGATCCCCGGAATGTGCCACATGTCGCAGTGTCCTTGAGCAAGACACTGAACCCCCAGTTGCTCCCAGTGCGTGGCACTGGTGTGTGAATGTGTGCGTGCTTGTGTGAGTGAATGGGTGGATGTGTCTCTGACTGTAAAGCGCTTTGAGTACCAATAGGTAGAAAAGCGCTATATAAAAGCAAGACCATTTACCATTACCATCAACTATGGCGGGAAACAATTCCAACCCCTCAGGGCAGTTACTGCTTAGATGAGGTTGAAACAACACGGTTCCGCCCCCTGGCCATCCTCTGACTCTACACCTTACCTCACAAATCTGCCCCGCAGGAATAGTTACACCTCTCGTCCCTGTCCTCACACTGCACTCTGGGGCTGTCTCCTCTGGGCTCAAAACCTGGAGAGCCAAAACTAGGGCTTCCACTGCACTGTCACTGATACTTAAAGCTTCTTTGAATAAAGCAGAAATATCAGCATCCTCTCTCTGTTCTCTGATTATCTCAACTAAAACATTACTACCTAAAAGAGGACAGCTAAGGCAGCTCTGACTGATTAACATTGGTACTTGGATGGTGACATGTCCATAGTTCTTGCTACAAACCTGAAGTTCAACATCCGCCCATCCGTCAAAGGGAACATTTGTGCCATTAGCTGCAGCAATTGCCAGAGGCTCATCGAGAGGGAGGGTGTCGAGGGGCTGGATTTGGACACTGGGAAGTGCTTCTTCCATCCATGCTCTCCCCACCATAGTCACTTGAGCCCCTGAGTCAAGCAACATCTGAAGAGGGACTCCATTAATAGCACATGAAACCATACATCGCTTGCCTATGAGCTGCGCTAGGCGGTTTCTTGTTAGTGGTTGACACTGTGTGTTTATTTCCACAGGGTTAGTGGAATTAGAGTGGCTGGCTTGTGCTGGGGGCTCCTCAACTGTCACGGTCACTGGCTGCCCCTCTCCACTGACCTCGACCCGTTTCCCGACGCCCTTCTTTGGAGACAGCCAACGGCGCGATGTCCAGCTTGGCCACATACAAAACAGTGAGGGCAGCTCACCTTGCTTTGCTGTACACAGCTACTGCATCTACCTCGGACTTCAGATGATGGTAACTGAGGATGGGCTGCGGTTGAGTCAGGATTCCCAGGTGTCGCTTGTGTTACCATCTGGGCTAGGTGTTTGGTCAGGGAGGACACCTGTGCAGTCAGTTCTCTAATAGCAGCACGGTTGGCCTGTAATTCAGTGTCAACTGTAGTCTGTTTAGTTGTGTCACTACTGTCAAGCCTAGCGGGGCTTACAGTCACTGGTCGGTGTTTAGCTAGTATACCAAGGCGTTTTAATCTTTCTGCTTCGACACTAGTAGACTTAGTGATTTGATCTAAGAGAAAGTCATCACTAACCTGCAAGTCTGTGAGAAGAGGTTTAAGATCGTATCGAACATGGTTGCTTTTCTCATTTAACCCTTGGTAAAGTGTGTGGAGGAAGGTGCCCTGAACAAGCTTTTTGTCATAGCTAAACTCTGCACCAGGCTGTTGAGACTCAAACGAAACACGCTGCTTTAAACCCATTATTCTGTACAGAAACTGCTGTGGGGTCTCTTTGTCTTGCTGTTTAGCATTACTTAGCTCTTGAAAAAGCTCTGTACTGCTTTTGTCTCTGATGTGAGCACGGAGAAACCGTTTAAGCTCATCAACAGTTAAGTCACTTTTGTTGGTCAACATCTCTCTGAATGTACCAGGCTTTATGATCTTGATCACAGTGCGAATTACCTCTGACCCAGTAAACCCTTCCTGCATCCCTTCATCTATTTGTTTACAGATGTTACTGTATGACATATCAGAACCAAAATCAGAAATTTGTCCACCATGTAGCTTAAACTCTCTGCGTGGAAGCAGAGCTGCAACATCATTAACCCTCAGTACCTGATCTCCAACGCTGGGAGACTGACTCACTCTTCCATGGGGAATGCCACCAACACCTGCTGTGAGGGGCCTGGTCAGGACAAAAGTGTCAAAGTTCCTGGCCAGCAGATCACTGTCTCTTCCAAGAGGCGCTGGGATTCTGTGAATGTCTCTGTTCAGTGGCAAGGGTCCTGTTGACGTGTCTGTGGTGGGTGTTGCTGGCTGTCCGTCTGACTGGTATTGGTCAGGGTCAGGTTGGGTGGGGCACTGCTCCTGATGGGCTGGTGAAGCTCCAGTTACCGGTCCTGCCATAGGCGCGGTCTGGCTAGTTCCGCTTCCTCCGACAGTTATAGCCAGCAGGTCACTCAGCATATCATCCAAGAGAAGGAGTTGGCTCATGCCTTCATCCTCCATGGAACCCAATTTCTCACTTCTCAGGTAGTCAACGATCAGGTCATACAGTTCTGGTTCACTCAGCTTGGCAACATCGCGAGCTGCACCGCCATCCTCGATCAAACTCACAACTGCCACTAGCTGGTTGGCACTCAGATACGAAAGACTCTTCTGGATCTTGTAGACCAGCATCCGCCGCGGGGTGACAGTGGCCATTGTGACGTTTCGCCGGTGGCTCCTGCTCTCTGGATGACGCACTGGGATGCAGCCTTCCCTGAAGCTTTCGACACAGGCTCACGTCGTCTCTGCACTCACTTCCCCAGGCAGTAGCGCTAGATCATCCCGGACGAGCCCCCAATTGTTACCGGCACCAGACCTAGGGGAAATCTGGACCGGCAGCAAGGGTTACACAGGCTAGGAAGCGCTGCGTAACCGAGGTACACATGAAATAGGTTGTGAAAGGGAATAATTAACCTGTGAA
Source organism: Planiliza haematocheilus (assembly GCA_005024645.1). Classification (NCBI taxonomy): domain Eukaryota; kingdom Metazoa; phylum Chordata; class Actinopteri; order Mugiliformes; family Mugilidae; genus Planiliza; species Planiliza haematocheilus. The sequence goes on along the minus strand of SRSE01001101.1, from coordinate 604,079 downwards.
CAATTGAAGAGAGGACGAAGTTAGCGTCTTGCTCATGCCTGAAGCCATTTATTCTGATACACAGTTATCAGCAATTCACAATCACATTCGCTCTTAACTCTCTTAATGGTGAATGTAAACTCAGACTATTGAACACAGTGTGACCAGGCTAATAAAGAGTAAAGCGTTCTGCAGAGGTAAATACAGATTCCATACACAATCCTGCCTAGTTCATCCTACTACAAAGCATTTCAACGATAGCCCGACAGGTTTCGATTATTCCTCCCCTCTCTCTCTCTTTCTCCCACACACACATACACACGCCTGTGCGTGCTCCTTTAAGAACAGCATTGAACAAATGGCGGCATCACGCCGGAAACATGAACATAATGAACGTAGCGTTTCTCTTCACGTCGGTTACTCACTGCTAACTGTTCCCCTTAACACTAGCTTAACACATTTCTCCCTGTTACTGAAGGTGAATGTCACTTAACTCATACGAACAATGCTACAGTGAAAACAGAAGTTCATAAAACAATTCAGCTCGCCAATACACATCGGGACAATTAACTACAAACTTAGCTTATTACGCATACTTTGTGTTTCCAAATCATGTCATTACATTACTCAACACTTTCGAAGCTTTCAAATTAGATATTGAACCATATACTGTTCAGAAAAATACATTTTAGCGATTACCTGTGAACAATTGAAGAGAGGACGAAGTTAGCGTCTTGCTCATGCCTGAAGCCATTTATTCTGAGCTGCGCATGAGCAAAGCTAGGTAGCTAGAGTCTCCCCAGTGAGTTCACAGCGGTACTATAGCACCACCTATGGCGTATTACCTTGATGTACAAGTGAATGTCTGTGTAAAATGTAAGTAAGTCAGTCAATGTTAGAATAGTGCAATAAGAGGGGGGGTGACTGTTTACATAAGAGACTACCTCAATAGCGTTTTCAAACTACTACACTCTCCCCTGCTTCGAGAGATGTCTCCGGACATCTTGAACTAAACTAACATAAGAAAAAAAACATTGTCAATGTACAGTCAGTTTGTGTGTCTAGATGTAGTCTTTTCTTTCAAGTCAAGCCACTGTGCACATCATCACTAGCATGTCCATACTGCCTGTGGAGGATAGTAACAGTGTTCAGGTACAGCAGGGTAAAATGAGGGCACGGGACATGGAGTGAAGGATAAGGGGGCAGGAGACATGGGATAATGGAAGTAAGTCAGTCAATGTTAGAATAGTGCAATAAGAGGGGGGGGGGGGTGACTGTTTACATAAGAGACTACCTCAATAGCGTTTTCAAACTACTACACATGCATCCCTGCTTCCGGTTACGTAATTTTGAGACATTCCTTTCGCATTTTTCCAATCCGATCCGTACGCGAAGGTCTCAATCCATGCGAGAAAAAAGAAGACAGTTCCTTATAGAAAATCGTGTTTTTTCTTTCAAATATTCATATAAAATAGTGTGCATACAATGGCTATTAAAAAGGGTGTGTCTGATTACTCCCATATAGGAGAACTATTCTGCATTGATTTGGAATCTGTAGGTCAGATAATGCCCAAGCTATTGACAAAAAAGGCTATGAAGTTAATTGAGAAGTTACTTTATAGACGGTCCCTAAGTAGGTCTGCTGGGTGCTATAGGGTGGGAGCAAGGAGACGGGCTATCGGTTTATAGCCTGCCAACACTTGGTGAAACTGGCTACAATGAATATCTGAATATCTGTCGAATATCCAACATCAAACTAACTTCACCTCGGTAATGGAAGGCTTACTGCATATGAACCCATTTGTGTAGAAGCATAATCTTGGTCTTAAATGAAAGTTAACACTATGAAGTTTCATGCTTGTATGCTTGTGAATTATACTTCAGGGGTTCTGATATGGAATGACTACACTAAATATGCAATAATTACACAAAAATTGGTGTGCATAAGATGGAATATACATCTGCACTACTAATATTGAACAACATAACATGATTCAATTTCTATGGATCTCTGTGAATACTTCAAGACATATATATATATATAGAGAGAGAGAGAGAGAGAGAGGGAGACAGGGAGGGAGAGAAAGAGGGGGAAAGAGAGAGAGACCCTATATCTTGCATTGATTATTGATTCCCAAAAGTCCAAGCTTTCATATGATGTATAATATGACTATGCTACATAACATGTACATCTGTATAAATTATGATTTAGAATGTTGGGTTTCTTCAATATTACAAACCAAAGTATATTGGTTGTGCATAACACATTTATGTTTGCTTTTTCTTTATAGGACTTACTGACACAAGATGTTTTGGACAGACTGCTCAACAGGATCACTCTAGTTCTTCAGCAAACGCACATGGATGAAGACTATCTGCGGTTTGTGTGTACACAAGGAATGGTTTTCCTGGACATCATATCCCAATATCGTCCAGTGTCCCAGGAAATAACTGAGGGTCTGAGGGAACTGGTAAATGCCCTGGTGCTGAGGGAACATCAGCACCACACTGTCGCACCAGTGCAGTTTGAAAGGCAAAGTACAGCTGGACGACCTAAAATCTCCATTTGTCCTGACAATTTGAAGCACCTTTTAGACATTGGGTTAACAGTGAACACTATTGCTGGATTGATGGGGTCGTCTCGTGCTACATTGTACAGAAGGATGTCTGACAACAATCTTTCTGTCAGAGGAATGTACAGCACTTGCACAGATGCTGAGCTGGATGAACTTGTTGCTGCCATAAAAGAGAGGATGCCACATGCAGGGTACAGACTTGTCAAGGGTACTCTGGCGGCACAAGGCTATCGACTCCAATGGAGTCGTGTTAAGGCAGCAATGCATCGTGTGGACAGTCTAGGGACACTCTCAAGAATGACCCAAATGGGGTGTGTTGTAAGGAGAACTTACTCAGTTCCCTGCCCCCTGTACCTTGTACATATAGACACCAACCATAAACTCATCAGGTAACCCATGTAGCACCCAATACATCTTATTATTTTCAGCATGTATGGTCTTGGCTTTCAGATATACAAAGTGTTACTGTATGTCTTTTCTTGTTGTCCCCACAGATACAACATAGTACTTTTTGGTGGCATCGATGGCTTTTCACGCAAGGTGAGAATAAATCACTACACACTACTGTAATTACACTTATACATAGCCATTTTCTACTGCTCTTCATCCTGCACATACACTAATTCTTACTACCCTTATGTTACTGTTTCTGCACTACAATGGTACTGTTACAACACTGCACATAGCTGTACATACTGTACATATCTATCTATATGGTTCATACTAAATATCCATATTTATTCAGTTTTTCTGCACTATACTGTATATATCTATATTCTTACAACAACTATATTTGTACTGCCACTACATTGCACATATCTGTACATGCTGTCCATTCGTTGCTCATATTACATAGCCATATTATTCTGCTCTTAATACACTGCACATATTTATATTTAAATTTATATTACTCTAAACCACCTTCTGTAAACCAACTGTATACTACTATCTACATTGCACTATATTTCTTGTCCTGCCTATGCACTGCCTGTCTATATGTTGTATATCACATTACACTTTTCTGCTTTTTTTTGCACTTCTGGTTAGACACAAACTGCATTTTGTTGTCTTTGTACTTGTACTCTGTACAATGATAATAAAGTTGAAATCAAATCTAATCTGTATGTGATAAAAAAAAAATCTCCTCATATTCTTATAATCTTGCGTTCATCTTGTCAACCAACAGATAATGTACCTGAGAGCTGCAGATAACAACCGGTCTGATACCAACTTAGCCTTCTTCCAAGAGGCTGTTCAGGAATTTGGTTATCCACTCAGGTGATGTTGCACTCGGGTCAGCTAGTCCCACTTTTGGCATCTATGGCACTAAAACCATGTCACATTCCCAATCACCTTCACCTCCACTACTGCTATACAAACACTACTGCTCATTTCACATCTGTGATAGTCATTCCCCTACTTTCAGCTAATCAGGAGGTCCCATATACCTTACCTTTTGATGATAACATACATACACAGTGTCACCCTCCCTCCACATACTGTACACATGTCCACTGCACCAGC
>SRSE01001100.1:0-11197 GCA_005024645.1 Planiliza haematocheilus | reverse complement strand
ATATTAGTCATTTATCTGATCAGTTTACAGCTAACGTTAGGATGGTGGCTGCACACTAGAGTGTTTCCATCTGGTTCCTAAATGTGGATCATGTCTCCAAGTCACCAAGCAGCTGTTGATGGTTCTGATCCAGTGGTAGGTAGAGATCCATTGAGTAGCTGCTAGCTGCTAGCTATGTAGCTACTCTCCCTCCATAGACTAGTGGTAGTTTTGGTTAATTAGCTGTAGCATTAGCATTAACAGCTAATGAAGCTCTCTGAGACCTTAAAAACGTTTTTTATTTTCACCTTTTAATTATAAAGCCTCCCCACTTGTCAATCAAAGAGGCCACGCCCTTTCTTTCATGAACCAGAGCATAGTCTGTATATAAACATGGACACCACGTCTCCTCTTCCTCTCATTGGTCAAACTGACTCTATCTTCCCGGGGATATGGGCAGCGCCATCTTGTGAGTTTGGATCCAGAGTCTGATCAGTCCGGTCTGAGGGGGTGGAGCCACGTGGGAGCCGTGATCCTGATGCCACTGTACTCTAACTGCCACGGCCCTACAGCATGTGGTGGAGCCTCTAGAGGACGTTAGGGGAACTGCAGGTTAGTGTTAGCTTCATGTGTGGCACTGGTGTGTGAATGTGTGCGTGTTTGTGTGAGTGAATGGGTAGATGTGTCTCTGACTGTAAAAGCGCTTTGAGAACCAATAGGTAGAAAAGCTCTATATAAAAGCAAGAACATTTACCATTTACTACTTCTGTTTTGGTTTCTTCTTTGTAGTTTAATGACAAAGACGACGCAGTAACTCATGTTTAGCTCACGGTCCTTCTGGTTCCTCAAGTTAACTTCAGCGTTTTGTACTTTTAACTTCAGCGTTTTGTACTTTTCTAAACCAGTTGTTGTCGACTTTTGAACAAACTATCACCTGATAAATGTTTGAGGAGCTGCAACCTTCAGCAAATGTTGGTTCCACCATGAAACCTCCTCTTCCTCCTCCTCTCCTCTTCCTGAATGATTCATTTTTGATCTTCGTCTGACTCCCAGTAGAAACATTCTCCGTAATTCAAAGCAATGGCTTTGAGAGAAAGAATAAAAAAGAATAATGTTGTTGTTCTTCTTCTTCTTTGGTGGGTAGAAACCGTCAGGTGCTGCTCTTGATTAGTTCAGTTTCTTTATTCCCTCTCTGGCCTTTTGTTCTTGACCCAGGAATCCTAAAGAAGCTCCTTCTTCTTCTTCTGTGGTGCCTGAGTTGGAATAATAATGTTCTGCTGAGGAAGATGAATCGGTACAAGCGCCGGCCCCGGGGCCGTTTCCACCTCTCTCTTTGGGTCAATGCCGTTCTTCCTCAGATCGCGACGCCGCCACTCAACTGGAGCTGCCAGCTGATTAATCCCAATTAGACCAACTGTCACTTTCCTGCAGAGAGGAGGGAGGACGGCGACGTTTCCTCCGTCTGAGTCTCTGCAGACGGACTGACGGACGAATAATGAGCCGCAGAAATCAGACGTCAACTCTCTGAACATCTCCTGGTGTTTCACTGACGAGGAGAGACGCAAAAAAAAAGACTCAATTTATAAAAAGACAATAAAGACAATTAAAAAGACGCTATTAATAAAAGACACAACTAATAAAGACTCAATTAATAAAGACACTATTAATAAAGACACATTTAATAAAAGACACATTTAATAAAAAACACAACTAATAAAGACTCAATTAATAAAAACACAATTAATAAAGACACATTTAATAAAAGACACATTTAATAAAAGACACTATTAATAAAGACACAACTAATAAAGACACATTTAATAAAAGACACAATTAATAAAGACTCAATTAATAAAAACACAATTAATAAAGACACATTTAATAAAAAACACAATTAATAAAAGACACAATAAATGAAGACACAATTAATAAAAATACTAATTTAATAAAGACACATTTAATAAAAAACACAATTAATAAAAGACACAATTAATGAAGACACAATTAATAAAAATACTAATTTAATAAAAAACACAATTAATAAAAGACACAATTAATGAAGACACAATTAATAAAAATACTAATTTAATAAAGACACATTTAATAAAAAACACAATTAATAAAGACTCAATTAATAAAGACACAACAATTAATAAAGACTCAGTTAATAAAAGACACAATTAATAAAAGACACAATTAATGACGACACAATTAATAAAAATACTAATTTAATAAAGACACAATTAATAAAAAATACTGATTTAATAAGACACAATTAATAAAAATACGAATTTAATAAAAATACGAATTTAATAAGACACAATTAATAAAAGACACAATTAATAAAAGACACAATTAATAAAAGACACAATTAATAAAGACAATTAATAAAAATACTAATTTAATAAGACACAATTAATAAAATACAAATTTAATAAAGACAATTAATAAAAGACACAATTAATAAAATACAAATTTAATAAGACACAATTAATAAAGACACAATTAATAAAAATACTTATTTAATAAGACACAATTAATAAAAGACACAATTAATAAAAATACTAATAAAATAAGACACAATTAATTAAGACACAGTTGATAAAATACCCTGTTAATAAAGACAATGACGGTCAGAATCCAGAGCGCGGTGCATTCAGGGTCCTCTGAAATAAACCTGAGTTTTATTAAGCAACTAAAATATAGTTAATTAATGACTCAATTAATAACAAACTGCAGTAGAAAGAGAAGCTGCACTTTATTAGGAACACCTGTTTATTCAATCAGCCAATCAGGAGGCAGCAGAGCAGAATAATGGCTGACAGATTTTCATCTCAGCAGTCTGAGGAGATTCCTCCTGGTTGATCAAAGGTAAGAGGTCAAAGGTCATAGACAGTTAACCTCAGATAACCCTTACAGCCTGAAGGTGGATGAGCCTGACCCCCACGACCCTTAACAGGAATAACCGGGTATAGAAAATGAATGAATGAATGAATCAACCTGCTGCTACAACCAACGTTATCTTGGAGACCTAGGCTGTGTCTGAAACCACTCCCTAACCACTATATAGTGACCACGCCATGTTGTAGTGGTGTCTGAATGTTTAGTGTCCACTATATAGAGCATTGCATGTATCCCACAATTCACCACGAAATGTAGTGAACATCCGATGGTCACTAACCGGAGCAAGATATCCCATCATGCATTGCCAGAGGTTCTCTTGGTGCGGAAAGTAAATTAAATACGACAAACGGACGGAGACTGTGTACAAATGTCAGTATTCTATAGTTTATTTTATTAAACATTTCAAAACAAAAGACTCAAATTTAATAAAAATGCAGTAGTAAATAGACAAATATTATGTGAGACGACGTTAATGTGGTATGTTTTAATTAAGCGACAGCGATGACGTAATTACTGGCGCCAAGAGAAGTGTCTGACCGTTGAGCTCATTATGTAGTGGACTACATTTATTTCCCTATGTAGGGAGGAGGAGGGAGAGGAGGAGGGAGAGGAGGAAGGAGGAGGAGGAGGGAGGAGGGAGTGAGTGAGTGAGTGATTTCGGACACAGCCCTAGCTTTTTCTTTTCTAGCCTCACAGCTAACGGTAGCAGATGTAGCCTCCTAGCCTCACAGCTAATGGTAGCTGATGTAGCCTCCTAGCCTCAGAGCTAATGGTAGCTGATGTAGCCTCCTAGCCTCACAGGTAACGGTAGCTGATGTAGCCTCCTAGCCTCACAGCTAATGGTAGCTGATGTAGCTTCCTAGCCTCAGAGCTAATGGTAGCTGATGTAGCCTCCTAGCCTCACAGGTAATGGTAGCTGATGTAGCCTCCTAGCCTCACAGCTAATGGTAGCTGATGTAGCCTCCTAGCCTCACAGCTAACGGTAGCAGATGTAGCCTCCTAGCCTCACAGCTAACGGTAGCTGATGTAGCCTCCTAGCCTCACAGTTAACAGTAGCTGATGTAGCCTCCTAGCCTTACAGCTAAGGTTAGTGGATGTAGCCTCCTAGCATTCTGGCTAACAATAGCTTTTCTAGCCTCACAGCTAACAGTAGCAGATGTATGGAGATGTATTTATGACAGATGTATGTTTATCTTGCTGTTCTCTTTCTCTGTCTGTACCCGGCTGGCCTTAGGCAGATGGGTCCCTCCATATGAGCTGGGTTCTGCTCAAGGTTTCTTCCTGTTAAAAGGGAGTTCTTCCTGCCACCATCGGCTTCAGGCTTGCTCTGGGGGTTTCAGGCCGGGTCTTGTAAAGCGACCGATACGATTTGTATTGTTATTGACGCTATATAAATAAAACTGAATTAAATTGAATTGAATGTAGCCTGCTAGCCTCACAGCTAACAGTCGCTGATGTAGCCTCCTAGCCTTACAGCTAACATTAGCGGATGTAGCCTCCTAGCCTCACAGCTAACAGTAGCGGATGTAGCCTCCTAGCCTCGATCTTGGCTAACAGTAGCGGATGTAGCCTCCTAGCCTCTTGGCTAACAGTAGCAGATGTAGCCTCCTAGCCTCCTGGCTAACAATAGCTTTTCTAGCCTCACAGCTAACAGTAGCGGATGTAGCCTCCTAGCCTCCTGGCTAACAATAGCTTTTCTAGCCTCACAGCTAACAGTAGCGGATGTAGCCTCCTAGACTCACAGCTAACAGTAGCGGTTCTAGTCTCTTGACTAACAGTAGCGGATGTAGCCTCCTAGCCTCACAGCTAACAGTAGCGGTTCTAGTCTCTTGACTAACAGTAGCGGATGTAGCCTCCTAGCCTCACAGCTAAGAGTAGCGGATGTAGCCTCCTAGCCTCTTGGCTAACAGTAGCTCTTCCACATCTTAATGAAACCATGATTGTGTCCATGTTGTGTGAACAGTGTGAACAGTGTGAGCTTGAACCCATGTAGGAACATAATGTAGGAACATAAAGTCAGCTGTTGTTCTGTCTCTCTCTTTGTCTTATGCTAATGAACTGACTGACGGCCCAGAGGTTAGCTCTAATGTTCACCTCAGGCTGTAAACAGACGACACAACCAGTCTTTATATCTCAGCTCATTAAATATTCATGCAGCTTCTCCAGTGAGTAGAGTGTCATCAGGCTGTTATAATATTAACCAACGACAGGACAAATACTGAACGCTGCCGACTCACGGAGACGAGGAAACATGTTCACGTTCAGAAGGAGTAGAGACCATGATTAGATGGAAGCTTCATCTGCTCGTTAGGACGACATCGACTCGTTAAGCTCTTTAATGCAGAGTCTGAGACAAGTTCTGAAACTGTAGTCTACACAGCAGAAAGAAACCAACAACAAACGATCAAACTGCTTCACGGCCCAGTGTTTAACTGTTATCAGGATTTACTGTTAAAAATGAAAGCGTCTGACAGACGTCATGTCTCTGCTGTAGGACTGATCTGACGTCAGTGTGGTGGATCCTCTCTAAACCATGTCTGGAGGTTCTCTGTGGTCAGGTCATGGTGTAAAGCAAGAAACCAGATGAAACAAACTCACTTGTTGTCTTTGTAGAAGACGTTTCCTCCAAGTGTTCAGCTCTAAATGTCTGGTGGGGAGTTTAGGTTGTCTTAATTGTTAAAGTCCTCCAAACCAACGCTGACGCGTCTCTGACAGTGTGACAGGAAATGTGCAGAATAGAACAATTAAAAGAAAACTCACAACAGTAACTGAACTGTTAACAAGGAGTAAACCTCCAGAAACTGCCTCAGAAAGTAGCTTTAATTACTGCTGCTTCCATAAATACATCCCCTAGAAACCTGAGGTAGCGCCGCAGCTGATTCATGAAGAGTCTGTCTGGATCTAATGAACAAATTAGAGACATTTAATGTGAAGAGGAACATGTTGAGGTTCACTCAGGGGCCACGTGAGGAAGAGAAAGAGCTCCGATCAGAAGACAGGAGCATTAGAGAGGAAACAGTGGAGGTGAGCCGGACTCAGTTTGTGCCAGCATGGCGCCAATTAGCACGGCGCGCGCTAACATGCAGCGTCTGATTAAAGTGCATACTGATGGTATAAATTATCTCCTGCTACAACAGATAGCCGGGCATCTATATGTAAATGTTTAATTAACCCGTGGCTGAATCGCCGCACCGGTCCAGAGCGGGGCTTATTAATCTGACGATGGCGACCATAACGCCGGGACAACGGCCCCAAAACAAGCCGCTTGGACCCGGCGCAGATTCATCAGAGACGGCGGCTCATCTCCTAAAGAGCTGTTTGTTCTCTGTGATGAAGTCAGCACCGCATCCTTCTCTAAACCCGACTCACCAACACTCATCCTGAGGAGTTCACAAACTTCTACAGATACTCAGAGAGACGTCACTGGTCACAGTCCACCCTCACTCCTGCTAGACGCTAATTCAGTTAAACCGATTCACTCCAGAGACTCGAAAACGGCCATGACGACATCAAACCAACGGTCTACCCTGAACACCAGCTCTGGGTCCAGCTCTGGGTTAGAGTTAGGGTCTGTAGCTGAGTCCTAGCTCGTCCTAGCGTCCTAGCCTCCAAGCTAACAGCAGCTCTTCCTATCTTGTTAGCCTCCGAGCTAACAGCAGCTCTTCCTATCTTGTTAGCCTCCGAGCTAACAGCAGCTCTTCCTATCTTGTTAGCCTCCGAGTTAACAGCAGCTCTTCCTATCTTGTTAGCCTCCGAGTTAACAGCAGCTCTTCCTAGCGTGTTAGTCTCCGAGCTAACAGCAGCTCTTCTTAGCTTGTTAGCCTCCGAGCTAACAGCAGCTCTTCCTAGCTTGTTAGCCTCCGAGCTAACAGCAGCTCTTCCTATCTTGTTAGCCTCCGAGTTAACAGCAGCTCTTCCTAGCTTGTTAGCCTCCGAGCTAACAGCAGCTCTTCCTAGCTTGTTAGCCTCCGAGCTAACAGTAGCTCTTCCTATCTTGTTAGCCTCCGAGCTAACAGCAGCTCTTCCTAGCTTGTTAGCCTCCGAGCTAACAGTAGCTCTTCCTAGCTTGTTAGCCTCTGAGCTAACAGTAGCTCTTCCTAGCTTGTTAGCCTCTGAGCTAACAGTAGCTCTTCCAGTTCCAGCAGACCCATGACCCTTAACAGGAGTAAGCGGGTAGAGAAGATGAATGAATGAAATTGTTCATCTTTAAAGGTTTTCGTTTTGTTTATTCTACTTCCTGTCACCAGAGAGAAAACATAACCACTAACCATCAGGTTTAATGGGAACTGGAGACGTTGGAGGAGGTTTCACGTGAGTCAACAAAATAAAGACGTCATCTAATGATGAAGATGAATCCGTCTTCCTCCTCCACTTCATTCCATCCAACATAATTCTTGATCCTCTTCCTCTGAGAGTGTAGATGTGGAGTTTCTTCTTAATGAGCATCTTTTAAATCACTTAATCAGATTCATGTGAATTCTTTTATAATGAATCACTTTGGTGTCTTTTTGTGCTCTAGTTCCTTAGTTTATCATCACCAATCTTTATCTGAGCTACAGGAAAAGAGTTTGTTCCTCCAGTAAACAACCTCAATGAGACAAAGTGCTTAAGAAGCTGCTTGGTGTTAATTTATGGAGCTCAGTAGATATTTAATGTAGCATGTTATGGTACTTGGCTTTTATCACTGGTCTTAATTGTTTTTTTGTCCTTTGTTTTCCTTCCAGATCAGTCAGCAGACAAGCAGCAGGGCAGCACTGGAGGGATTCATGTCCTCAGGATCATCACAGTTTCTTTTCTTGTGGCTTTTATTTTGAAAAGTTTGGAGGTTTTATTCAGATTATTGTCTCAGATCAGTGATGATGTAAAAGTCTCCACCTGGATTTATCAGATCAAACAGGTATCCACCTCCTACTGGATAATGACCTCATGGGTGATTCTCTTTGATTATTTAACACCAACTGATGCAATGAGTAGCTTCTCATTTCTTCAACAACCATGTCTAAAGACACCTGATCCTGTGGTGGTCTGTTTGAGAAGGGTCAAATCATTGGCATCAAGCAGAGAAAACATCTAAGGAGATTGAAGAAACTACTAAAACTGGGTTAAGAACTGTCCAAGGCATTATTAGAAACTGGAAGGAGAGTGGAGAAGCATCAGGGGAAGAAGAGAGGCAGATGAAGTGATGCAGCCATCATGCCTAGTGTCTACTGTACAAGCCTGTGCTATGGGGCAGTGCTATGATCTGGGTCTAGGTTCATTAGCTGACTACCTGAATATACTGAATGAGCAGCTTATTCCATCAATGGATCATATTCCAAGATGACAATGTCAGGATTCATGGGGCTCAGATTGTCAAAGAGTGGTTCAGGGAGCATGAGATGGATTGTTCCACCACAGAATCCAGACCTTAACCCCATTGAGAATCTTTGGGATGAGCTGGAGAAGCTTTGAGCAGTGGTCAGACTCTCCATCATCAATACAATGAATGAAACACTGGATGGAGAGAAATCTGGAGACATTGGAGAAGATTAGAGACACAATGAGACAGAGAATGAGCTGGAGTCACAGACAGAGGAGGTCCTTCCACCTTTTTTTTGGCCAGGTAGTGTAAAAGCTACTTAGCCTCACTCCAGTCCAGGAGGTGGCGTTGCTGTGCTGCCAGAAACAACAGAAGAAGAAGAAAAAGCACTGTAAAGTCACTTCACAGGTACTTTACTATCTGTCCAAAGTCGTCTCTCGCTTTGGTTGTTGTCAAAGTTCTGATGTTGGTAAAGCAAAAGTTAATGATGTGGAGTCTTCATCTTCATCATGGATCAAAGTAAAAGACCAAAGAAGCATCAGGTGATCAGTCCAGAAAGAAATGGACGTAAGATAAAGGTCATAGGAGCGTCTCTCTGGACTGGGCATCATCAGCATCAATGGAAATGATGAGGCCAGAACAGTCACACCTGTTGTGAAACAGGGTGAAAAGGGACGGTTGGCCCGGGGCCTAAATCTAACCAGGACCGCCTCTGCTGCTACGATGTGAATGTGGAGCTGATCAGATGAATGTCAGAGCATTAACTCATTCACATCTCTCCTCATGTCGTCATCCCACTCCAGTCTGGTCCAGGTCACTGTTGAACACATTCTCAGTGTTTTTTATTTCTCTCTGAAAGCAGAACCTCGTCCTCCCGCTGAGCCGTTTGTCAGCTGCTGCTTTAATTAAGATTAATTGTGTCTCTGTGAGTTTAGTGGAGACGCCGGCAGCTAAACGCTGTCAAACTGCTGGAGGCTTTTTGTTTCCCCGGCCGTAACCGGAGGCTTTTATTGACGTGTTATTTAATGATGCAGCTTCAGCACGTTTCAATATGTTTGCTCAATAAAAGGACTGATGCAACTTTAACCTCACTAATTAACAGACGCTCATTAAAACTTTCCTTCAGTCCACACAGAGTCCACAACACAGCCCCAAAGCATTGTGGGAAAATGTGGAAATTAGTCAGAAACAAAAGCCTGTCATCTGTGTGTTTTAAATTCCATAAAAACATGTTTGTATTAAACAGAGGAGCTCAAACAGTGAAGCTGATAAAATAAAATAAAACCAGAGTTTAATATAAATGTATTTTCTTCCGTCGTCTCATTTCCCGTTGAGAATAAAGAGGCCGGCGATGGAACATTTCCCATGAGTCCGTCTGTCTGTCATGGATGGAGGGGGGCTCTAAGCAGCCTCGTCCCATCTTAATCTGTTCTGCATGCTAAGCAGAGCCCCCCCCCCCCAGATTGTTATAAATGCTGTTTATGGTCGTGCTATGACAACTGTGAAGGGCACGGTGCAGGATTTATCACAGGATTATCTCCTCAACCAATGAATAGACGGGACAGGGTTGTAAATGACCCTGCAGGGTAATAAAAGGAGGCGCTGCTCCACCGGGACAATGAGAGGAGGAGGTGATATTATTATTAATAATAATAAGATCTCGAACAGATAGACTGCCGCTAATTCAGCCGTGTTGGTTTTTCTTTGTTGTTGGCGTTTTAGTTTTTATTGGTTTTAGAAAAAGAGTCGCTTCATCTCAGGCTCCACGCCGTCGTCTCAGCTCTGCAGCAGTGCAGGAAACAAAGCGACGGTCATGAGTCCTGGGTCACGTTCAGTTATTTCCTGGTGTCTTCATGTCCCTCATCATCAGATGTTTGTCCCTCAGCAGAGACCTGGATCCTCTGAGGTTGAAGCTTCAGGGTTCAGGTCTAATCTGAGTCTTTGTCTCTAAATAAATCAGATCTTATCACATTTAGATTAAGACCAGGTGGATGGACAGGTGTGGACGGGGACATGTCTCAGTCAGTGCTATAGATGACTCTATACAGTCAGCTGGTTTTAGGATGAACCCAGTAAACGACGAGTAGAAAACAACAGACGTCAGTAGACGACTGATAAATGGGTCAAAGAGACTCTGAGACGTCTTCTGCCAAATGTTGAACATTTTAATGAGCCAAGAAAAGATCCCGTGTTTGACTTGGTGTCTTGAGCATATGGTGGCTGGAAGGCGTGGCCCCACAGTCCCCTAATACCACCGTCCCCAGGCCATCCAGGCCCCCGGGGTGTCAGTTTTTAGAGCTGTGCCACTACAAAGACAGCAGGACGGCCTCTCAGTTAAACTGGGTTCAGTCCACACGTGTAAACACAGAGACGCCGTGAGACAATCTGGATCTGAGTCTCTGTTTCTAGACTCATTCATTCTGGTTCTGATCTGTTTGTGTCTTTATTTCTATAATGTCCCAGACTCAGTCCACTCGTCTCTGTCGTGTCCAGTTCACAGTCGTATCAGTGAAGACAGTTTCAGTACAGGAGGACAGAACCACAGTGTCACGCAGCGGTGTTTTGGTTTTTGTGTTGTCTCGTCATTTCCGGTTTTATTTTGAAATTCTAACTCTCCTCTCGTTTCAGGTCACTTGCCCTTCCTCTTGTGTCACCGGTCTGATTGTCTTCCTGATTGTTTCCACCCGTTCCCCATTTCCCTCATGTGTGTATATATGGTCTGCGTTTTCCCCTGTCCTGTGCCAGTGTGTCATGTTTGTTGACCAAGAGTGTTTGTGTTCCCTGCGTTTGTGTAGCTTCAAGTTCGATAAGTATTACTGTTTTGAGCATTTTTCTTCGCTTTGTTTTTTCCCTCCTTGGAGTGGTTTTTTGTTTGTACTTTTCTTTGTTTCAAGAGACCAGGGGCCTCATGTACTAACAGTTGTGTAGATTTCCTACTAAATCGTGACGTTAGCTCAGATTTACAAGCATTTCGAAGCACATTTCCTTTGTACATCCCAATCGAACGTACCCGAC